>JAPYZR010006598.1:0-17280 GCA_030522945.1 Trichopria nigra
AGCCCAAATTTTGAAAAAACGTTTCAATCATTTATAATTTACATTTTTCGTATTTCGAGGTTAGGTCGGTAACTGTTCTACTTTAGAACCCCCTTAAATTAATTAAGGGATTCATCTTTCTTTCAAATGTTTTAATAAATTTTAAAATTTAAACCGTGCTTTGTGGGGTCCTCAAAGTTTCGAACTTTGGCCGCCAGATGGCGCTACCGTGACACTTATTTAACACTTAACATATAGCGAATTGAAAAAGGAGCGATTCTGAGAAATCCAGGTATTGCAAAACGAACAAAGCTAAAGTTAACCAGTGGCAGGAATTTCTCCTCTACCCAGCAATAGGTATGATGCATATATAGTATGTAATATGTAGCATATTCATTAACTGCACCGTTCCGGTGCAGTGCACATGTTCACTAATCTCTGACCCGGGCCTCGGGTATCCGAGACTAACCAAATAAATGCACTGCACCGGGACGGTGCAATTGATGAATTTATTATTATTTCCCCATTTCCCCAAGTACACGCGTCTACATGCGTCTTAACGGTCTTAACCTATATGATCGTCTATGGATGTGTTCGTTGCCTATTGCATTATACCTATGCTACCTATGTATCCCTATATGTACATACTATAGTGACTATAGTACACGCCGGAAAAACGCGCGAACAAGTTTTTGATTAATTTCTTCCAGAACATAAAAGTTTATTTCATTTTTGTTCGGCAGTCGACGTACTTTTTATAAATTGCTTACTTTAAGAAGTGATTCGCAGCCTAATTTTTGGGAGTTTCTATTAATTTTGTACGTGTCACTGTTTTCTTGTGTACAGAGGTACACCTATACGTAACTTAATGCGTAGTGCGTGATCTTGCTAGTTACAGTAGTTAATGATCTAATTTCACAACCCCAAAGCCGGTGGGTTTGGTTGATCAAAACGACCCGTCTAAACCTAAATGATGATCTAACATCTTTCTTGAACGTGCCGACTCATCAATAATATCGAGTTTCGGAGCTCAGTTCTGCAAGCCATTTCTGTTAGATAGACATACATAGTATTCTTCAACGGCTCTATCAATTGCTCGGCGCAGTCAGCTCAGGAGTGTACACTCACCAACACATACAGGCCTTCGAGAACAGCGATCATTCGTTCGGCGACAATGGCGGCAGACCTCGAACAGTTTCGACAACTCCTCAACACACTTCTAAGCTCGGATAACGATGTCCGCACACAAGCAGAGGTAATAATAACATAAAAGAGAACTTTTATTTTGAAGGTCATTTATCGCGCTTCTTCGAACGTTCAGAAAAACATTTAAATAACAGCGTGAAAAATAACTGCGGCCCCCACGCGAGCACGTTGCCAACGTGTTGTTAGGTTGCCCGCGTGTGAAACGCATGTTTCTCACATAATGTTCTGACGTGGTCAAAATCCTGTTTAAAAAAAAATTAACTTAAATTTACATAATTATTTTTGCACTGCCTGCTAAGCGCGATACCTGACAGGTGCATTACATGTATAGCGACAACCAAAATGGTGTCTTCAAACGGAAGCATACCGAATCTGCTCACTTTGTCTAACTTCCTGTCCGGCTAAAACACGGATTTTTCAGCAATCAATTTTATGGATGTTATGCGTTCATCGAACGTGGCTTCGTTTCGTGAAAGGAACGAGGCTTTTCGATTACGCGACTACCTAAATGAGTCAACTTCCGACTTGTAACTTCCGAGCGGTACATTGCGATCGGTTTCAATTGATCATTTCTCTAAAATATTCGAGATAATAATTTAGGACAAAAATACGCATGGGTTTAATTTCCAAGTTATTCATTAGAACTTTCGGATGTCTGAAAATAATTTTTTAACGAATCGTATGTATGCTCGGTATTTAGATATAATGCTGCCGATACCACAAAACAATACTCACATTTTTTAAACAGAACTAAAGATACTTAAATTTCCATTCGATAGGATTGATTTGTTTCTTTTTTACTAAAGCAAGCCGTGGAAAAAATATTTTTCAAATGCTTATTCTGAAACATTTTTAAAAGTACCTATAAAATTCATAGTTGATTAATATTTAATTATGGATCGAATTATAAATTAGTTAATAATTATCACATAATTATCCACAAAACTTTGTCAACATGCTCTTACATATTCTATAGCAATTAATAACGGATATAATATCAAATTAAAAAATGAAAATACCCCAATATTCACTTCGTAAAATTCAAACAGAAATATGTTTTGAAAATAATACAAATTATCATTGAAATTCATAGATAAGTAATAGTAATACAATATCTTCCTAAAAGCTTTTAATAAAAAGTTTTATTTAGGGATGTATAAATGTTTTTGTAAAACAAGTACCTGTCAAAATATACGTAACTTGCGATTAGTCCGACTGTTATTTAAATTCTTTATATTTGTAATTGATGACAAACAATGTTTATATCAACATACCTACTTTTCACATAATAATAAATATATCTTTAAATACTACATAAATTATCAGTGCTCAAGTATTTAACAAAGATCCAAAATATCTTTTCTTTACTTGGTTTCTTGCTTTGCAATGCTTCTGGACTTTTAAGGATTAAAATTAAATTAAAAGTTTTATTTTTATTAAAGGAAATTATTTAAAATAAAATATACATACAGTAACAATCATTTGTTATCTCGATGCCTTTTTATATCAGAATCATTCTAATTTAATATGTAATATTTATTGCGAAGCAATGAACAAACATTTTTCTGATTATTGCAACATTTAAAAGAAATTTAAAGAATTGGTCCCATGATATATTTGATTTTATAAAAGATTAATAAAATTAATCTTAAAATTATTCTGTTAGTATCTATGTCTGCGTTTAAAAATACAAATACATAAAAGTATTTTACCATGTGGATACAAGTTTATTCGGCAGCAGCACAGGTTACTGTACACGAGTCTTACAGCAGATGCTGCGCCACTTTTACGACACACGATGTTCTAAGCTATGTGACGTCTTTCTTCTGGAAGAAATTGACGTACAGCAGCATTCCGTTCATTTAATGCAGTTGGAACCTCTGTTAGCGCAACTCCTATACTGAATTTCTTTCTGTACATAGTTTCCATATATGTATTTATAATTTGAATGCCATAGAATAGTCAGCAATTTCGTTTATTATTTGAACGTAAGGGCGTTACATCTGTGGCAGATTAACTGATGAGTCTATTCTCTTTCCTTACTACTGTTTTAGTAGTAGGAATTCCAGAATGCTCATCAGAAGTTCCTGACATTTGACTTTGTTTGTGAAACACAGTCATAGTCTTGGAACATACAATTTAATAATGTAATAATATTATAAATGAACCATAAGTACATGGGCACCTGTAGGATTATTTGCATAGAGGTGCATTCAGTAAAGTTGTTATTTTGCAAAGTCGTATTACCTACATGCCAACAGGGGTGCAAAAGCCTGGAGGGGGGGGGGGGCACAGCACCCCCTTGCAACCCCCTGCCGGACCCATATGCAAGTAGAGCAATTATACAGACATTTATTTTAAATTTCTTATTTAATTTCATTTCATTTCAGGCGGCTTATAAAAATCTCCCCGTCGAGAACAAAGTACAGCTTCTACTTCAATTCATGTGCAATGCCACATTGGGAGATGAATTGCGAGGTATGGCTGCAGTCTTATTGCGACGCCTCTTTACATCAGAATTCACAGATTTTTATCCAAAGGTAATATCTTAATACATTACAAGGTCTATCCTTTCAATAATGAAATGTATATTTTTATGGTTTCGTAAATAGAATGTTTTTGAGATTAACCTCACGTATCTTATAGGTACCACCAGAAGGAAAAGCTCAATTGAAAGAACAACTTCTGTTAGCTGTCCAAAGTGAAGCCAATGATTCCATTAGACGCAAAATGTGTGACGTTGCTGCTGAATTCGCTAGGAATCTAATTGATGACGATGGCACAAATCACTGGACTGAATTTTTGCAGTTTTTATTTCAGTGTGCAAACTCTACTCCTGCACTTAAAGAAAGCGCTCTTCGAATGTTCACGTAAGTAAAGTTCATACAAGTATAATCATGACAGGAAGATAAATCATATAACGTGTTCATTTTCTTTCCTTACAGTTGTGTACCGGGTGTATTTGGAAATCAACAAGAACGTTATCTTGATCTCATAAAACAAATGTTGCAGCAGACAGTTACCGATCCGGAAAATTATGAAGTAAGAACACATGATTTTTACATTATTATTTGTTATAATATTTTTATAAATTCTATATAGAATACTTGATTAAAATCGTTTTGTTTAATATTTATTAAAAAATATTTAACGCTGGAATTTACTTTATTTGTCATTTCTGATATTAAGTGCTACCTTGAATATTGTAGATATGCTATTGCACTTTGGTTTTATTATCTCTGAAACAGTTTTAACCAATCTGTGATTTATTGAAATGATTCCTAGTATTAATATCATATGGGTGAGTTCGATACGCAGAACGTACTATAGTGAAGTACTTATTAGCCACTGACTCGCCCTAGATCAAAAGCTTTCTGATGACTGTAACTTGCGAAGTACTTCATTTACAGACAGATACGAAGCTTACATAAATATATTGAATAAGCCATGAATTAAAAATTTTCACTTTTAATTTTATTGTACAATTAAAGTAGTATAACATGTATTTATCTAGATATTTTTTAACTATTAATTCTAATTTATAACTAATCTTTCACTAACAATTCTAGGTAAGATTCCAAGCAGTCAGAGCGATTGGTGCGTTCATCATACTTCATGATAAAGAAACCAATATTCAAAAACACTTTTCCGATCTGTTGCCAGCTGTAATACATGTAATTGCACAGTCGATAGAAAAACAGGAAGATGAAGCATTACTTAAAGTTTTAATAGATTTAGCTGAATCGACTCCAAAATATTTAAGGCCACAACTTGAAAGTTTAATGGAGATGTGTATGAAAGTCTTTTCCAATGAAGAGCTGGAAAACTCTTGGAGGCAGTTGGCATTGGAAGTGTTAGTAACACTATCAGAAACTGCTCCAGCTATGGTTCGCAAAGTGGGGGGCAAATATATAGCAGCTCTCGTACCTCTTGTCTTAAAAATGATGACAGATTTAGATGATGATGACGACTGGAGTTGCTCGGATGAAATCATAGAAGAAGACAATGAGAGTAATAATGTAGTTGCAGAGAGTGCTTTAGACAGATTGGCATGTGGTCTTGGTGGAAGGACCATGCTTCCACAAATTGTTCAAAATATTCCCAATATGCTAAGCAATACAGATTGGAAATATAGGTAATTATCGATGGTCTCACTTTAAATATATCATGTATTGTACAATAAATTCAGATGCCATAGAAAAGTCAGCAATTATATTTGATATTTAAATTTAAGGGCGTTACATCTATGGCAAATTAACTGATGAGGTCATTCTCTTTCCTTTCTGTTGTATTAACAGTTGGAATTCCGGAATACTTATCAGAAGTTCCTGAGAGTTGACTTTGTTTGCAAAACTCAGTCATAGTCATGGAACATACATTATAATATTAAATCACAGTACTCCGACATTGACAGATGTGATTCGATGCCATATTGATTACACGCTAATATATTTTAATTTATCTTAACCTTACTTTCAATTATAGACATGCAGCACTTATGGCTATATCGGCAGTAGGTGAAGGTTGCCACAAACAAATGGAGGCTATGTTACCACAAATAATGGATGGAGTCATACAATATTTGGAAGATCCAGTAAGTTTTTTTCTTTATTTATTCACTGAAATTAACGTGAATTTACTTACTCTCTGGATTGTAGTACACTTAATATGAATCAAAAGTCAGACAGTGTATTTTGTTAGAAGTAATCCAAGTTCTTGACATATGTTTAACATTAAAATACTAATGTATATTTACCATGGGCCGAGACAGCAGTCGATTCACATTTTGAGTTGGAAGCCTTATGTCTGTGGTAGATCAATGTCCCACTGATGGAACTTAATTTCTACTGTCGTTTTGACAATAGTTTGCAAGGATCTTCGGTGGACGTTTCTGAGAGTTGACTGTATTTCTATCCCATCATACCGTCATAGTATTGAAACGTACAATTTGTTATGATTTAATTTTTATTGACTTCTGATTAAATTCACTTTTATTAAAGTTATTTGCCAAATTATTTTTCATTATTCTAATTGTATGTTTATTTTTTCAGCATCCACAAGTGCGATACGCGGCTTGTAATGCTATTGGACAGATGTCAACAGACTTTGCGCCAACTTTTGAAAAGAAATTCCATGACAAAGTAATTCCAGGGTTACTGATGGTATTAGATGACAATGCGCATCCTAGAGTACAAGCACACGCTGGCGCAGCACTTGTAAACTTTAGTGAGGATTGTGCAAAAAATATATTGATGCCATATCTTGATGCGATTATGGCTAAATTGGAATTGATTCTTACATCCAAATTCCAAGAATTAGTTCAAAAAGGTACAAAATTAGTATTGGAACAGGTTGTAACGACAATAGCATCCGTAGCAGATACTTGCGAAGAGCAATTTGTGGCGTACTATGACAGGCTAATACCATGTTTAAAGTATATAATTCAAAATGCGAATCAGCAAGAACATAAATTGCTAAGAGGAAAAACTATCGAATGTGTTAGTTTAATTGGTTTAGCTGTGGGACCAGAAAAGTTTATTACTGATGCGAATGAAGTAATGGAGATGTTATTAAAAACTCATACTGACTTACCAGAAGATGACCCTCAAACGAGCTACCTTATATCAGCATGGGCTCGCATTTGTAAAATTCTCGGAAAACAATTTGAAAAATATCTTCCAATTGTAATGGGACCCGTAATGCAAACTGCAGCCATGAAACCGGAAGTTGCATTAATAGACAACGAAGACATGGAAGGTGTAGAAGGTGATGTCGATTGGCAGTTTGTTTCACTTGGTGAGCAGCAAAATTTCGGAATCAAGACTGCTGGGCTTGAAGATAAAGCATCTGCTTGTGAAATGTTGGTTTGCTATGCTCGAGAATTAAAAGAGGGCTTTGCTGATTATGCGGAAGATGTTGTCCGATTGATGGTTCCATTACTGAAGTTTTATTTTCATGATGGTGTGAGGACGGCAGCAGCTGAAAGTTTACCGTGTTTGCTTGATTGTGCCAAAATCAAAGGTCAGTACTAGTGCTACATTAATTTTCATCTGAGCCTAGAACTACGGTTAAGTTAGATCCAGGCAAGCATGAAAGCATCTTTCTCTCCTGTTCCTTATGGATATAAACTCCCCTTATACGCTTGGTGTAAATAGACGCGTATGGATCTTGATGTTTTCTCCTTTTTAATAAGTGTGCTTGCATTCAGCAATTATTTATTTACAACTAAACTAGTGACATATTCTTTTGCAGGTCCACAATTTCTAGAAGGAATGTGGGCATATATATGTCCAGAACTATTAAAGGCAATAGATTCTGAACCTGAAGCAGATGTGTTGGCAGAATTTTTATATTCGCTGGCAAAGTGCATTGAAACACTAGGTGCTGGATGCTTAGGAGCCCAACCAATGACGGAATTGTTACGTATACTTGATAAATTACTCAATGAACATTTTGAGAAAGCAGTTGCAAGATTAGAGAAGCGAAAAGATGAAGACTATGACGATGTAAGTGAATTCAAATATTATGAAGATAATTATTGAAATTGGATGCATTTTTTAATAGTAGATTACGCAACAAGTGCGCAAAATAGGTGATTCCCGCACGAGACGAAGTCGAGTGGGGGCAATCACCTATATGCGCACATGTTGCGTATACTGCACGCGTTTCAGGGCGCAAAATCGAATTTTGCGCACGGAGTTAGGAAAAAATATTTTATCAATGAACATCAAATGTTTGGTAAAAGATGTTGGTGGAGGAAATAATTTGTTATAATTTGATCTTTATTTTCATCAGGTGGTCGAAGAACAACTTGAAGACGAGGACAACGAAGACTTATACTGTTTAAGCAAAATTACTGACATTTTCCATGCACTCTTTATTACCTATAAATCATCTTTCTTCCCATACTTTGATCAACTTGTTGGACACTTTGTAAAATTACTGGGTTCTGATAGACCGTGGTCGGATCATCAATGGGCTTTATGTGTTTTTGACGATGTTATCGAGTATGGTGGACCAGAATGTGCCAAGTATCAAGAACTGTTTTTAGGACCGCTACTCGGTTTCGTTAATGATAAATCAGCAGAAGTCCGGCAAGCAGCTGCTTACGGCTGTGGTGTTTTAGGCCAGTTTGGCGGTGAAAGCTTTGCTCAAGCATGCGCTGACGCGTTGCCGAGGTTAATGAAGATTATCAGCAGCCCCGATTCCAGAGCTATAGAAAATGTAAACCCTACGGAAAACGCCATATCAGCAGTGACAAAAATACTTAAATATAACAATAAAGCCATTAACGTCGATGAGGTACTTCCTCACTGGTGAGTACATTATTCTCGTTTTTTAAAAAGTTTAGTCGTTTAGTGGATTTTTTATGATTTATAAAGCTTCGTTCATTTTTCGCTTAGGCATTTAAAAATAGATAACTTTATATTTTGGATCTGTGAAGCTGACATTAACTTTTTTCCACAGGTTGTCTTGGTTACCCGTAACAGAGGATGAAGATGAAGCCGTTCACGTTTATGGATATTTATGCGATTTGATAGAAGCGAATCACCCTTTGGTTTTAGGGATTAATAATGCCAATTTACCTCAACTAATCAGTTTCTTCGCCCAAGCTCTCTGCAAAGAGGTACTACCAGCCGATAATCCAGTTATGGCCAGGATTGTTGGCATTGTTAGACAAATTCAGGTAATTAATCGAGAATTTTCTGAAAGTAAACATTGATCACAATTTATAACATTTTAATATTTAATCACAACTTGTAATGATCGAAACTTGTAATAATATTTTCCAAAACATTTCTTCCAGATTAATACAACGATGTTCCAAGCTTGCTTAAACGTTTTAACGACAGAGCAACAGCAAGCATTAAGCGAAGCACTGAGTGCACAGCCTACCAATTAAAATCTCTCTTAAAGGCATTCAACATTTCTTACCCGTAATTTAGTTTGCCGCATTTAAAACGACAAATTATCAAGAGAATCTAGGTAGTTTGAACTTTACCTAACTGAAGAAAAAAAAAGCCCTGATGCCTCACCGTTTACAGATCAGCATGTTGACCACCAGTGTCTCCGATTGTTTGCTTATTATTATTTGTTATTGTTGATTAAATAATTTCTGCAACATAGGAAGTTCCTGGATTACCACTCTGTCGCAACTGCAGAAAACCATTGTAAATTTGCTATATTCGTGTCGTAAATTATGCCAGTATATAACAGAGAAATAGTTTTAATCCCCAAGATAGGTTCGCACTGATGAAATGAAAAACTCTTCTAAACAACATTAAATTTATTTTTACCTATAGACATATAACTGTATTTATTTTTTAAATCTTTTTTCATCTGCCTATAAATTGATAAAACATATCTGCCTCCACTCCCTTTGATATTCGTATTTTATATTTTTTTAAGTGTCTCGAAGTGATTTACTTTGCACGGTTGAACGGAAAATCAAACGAATTTTATAAGACTTATATTTATATTATATTCTAATAACATTTCCAATACTCCTTCGTCATTGCGAGCTTATTTGGTCTATCTCTCATAAATCTTACCACTGATTCGATCGTAGTTGTCCACATAGATCGATTAGTTGTGAGAAAACAAATAGACTGGAAGCCATCAACTCACTACCGCCTATTGGCGGTAAGACATTGTGATTTAGATATTTTATTATTAAATTTAGGTACAATAAATGTTATATAATGGAAATGACGATAGAATTGCAATGAGAGATTTGTGTGCGAGTGCCTTTCAAGCTAGACGAAAACGTGACGGTCCTTCCCGCTCCGAGCAGCTTGTCCAATGTGTCTATTTGAATTTATGCTAGGGAGGTGATCCGATGTATGTAATGAACTTGTTTCCTTCTTCTATGAGTCTGACCCAGTTCGATTTTAAAGCGGAAAAATTAATTAGGTTGTGAAAAAGGGCATCACGATTTTAAAACCTATTTAGTCGACAGGTGTCATATCTAGTTTTCACTCACACGCTACTATTTATTTGTAAACAACCGTGATTCTTATCCATATTACCACTGTATTTCCAAAGGTTTCGGATTAACATCTAGCCAACGAAAAACGTGTAAGACATCAAGTTCGTTCGCAAATCTTAGACGATCCTTTTCGTTGCATCCAGATGAAACCGGAGAGGCTCCAGTTATCGGTACCTCTTTGTATATAATTCACGCGAGGAATTTTATAATTGTATTAAAGCGCTAAATCGAATTCGCAGCGTTTGATGAAAGATTTTTTATCTAGTGATTATCGATTGCACATAAAATTTTCAGAAGAACAGCGTCAAATCACATCTGTGTGCGTAATGCACAATACGACAGAAACGAATGAGTATAATGGACAGAAATAGTGTAGTGAAAGGCGAGAGAGAAGTTCTGCAATGGAGAAAAAACTATAAATCTAAGAAATGGAGATTATTTTAACGTTATAACTCATTAAAGTAAATCTCAGCTTTGTAAATCATTTGTTTCATTGTATGTATAAAGTTCAAAGACGAAACTTTTGATGTTACATGCCTTTATTTTTTTCATTACTTCTATATTAAATATATGTCTAATTTGTAGTTTATACTCTTTTATAAATTTAATAAAAAAACTCTCTGGATTGAAAAGAATTTACTAAATTTTACTAGCAATATTGGCCATTATTTGTGCGACAGCTTTAAAGTAATAAATGTATACATATATGTATATTTTTTTTAACACCATTCTTTTTTAAAGAAAAAGTGAGCAATAAATGTGAACACATCAAATTAAATGTAGATAAATGTAGTTTCACCCGTACAAATTATAAAAGCGAATTTATTTCTCGTATTTCCACTGATTCGTAACTACACTTTTGCAGCTATATCGATTTATTTTAAATTTAATCCGATGTCAAATTACAATTTCTCGAGTGTGACATACCAACTTGTCTAACTTAATTTACTAAATAGTTCAATAATAATAATACAGCTTTGGTAAAATCGGTGCAAAAAGGTAAAGTGTTCTGTAAAGTATGAATTTTATTTTAAAAACCGCATCATTTACAGATAGCGAAACAGACAACTGCAAATTCCAGGTGGTTTACCGGTGTGTTGCAGAACAACTTTTACTCATTACATACTTTAATATTTTAGGATTGGGTAAACATTTTCCACATCCTTATTATCCTTATATGAATATGTACCGTATGTACCTTATGCTCTTTGCATTCATAAATGATGTAACTTGACAAAAATTTTTAATTCACACTCGGTGTAACCCCGATCACCATTAGGTAACACGTAACACTTGGCGGGATTGGGTACATATATATGTCACGTGCAAAATGCGCGGGGATTTCATTCTGCTTCATTCATTCATCTCTTCGCAACGATATTATATATATGTGTGCATCACTGATATGTTATATATATCAGTTGCATACATACATATACATATATAGGTACAAACATATACACGTCAGCGATACATAAACATATACATATGTACATATATATACATTGACTCAAAACTAACCTCAGATAAATCTTATTATAAACACAGTTCTTATGTGATACGCATACATATGATTGTACAATATTTTTAAAGTATTTATGTGTTTTTGTATTGCAAATGTTTATTGTTAATTGAAAACACTGATTACAAGTTTTTTCTACATAAGTTATTTATTATCGGTGTACAATTTTCTTCCTTCTGCTAGTTTTGAATGTTTTAAATATCAGTTTTGAAATTTCAAAAGGTATGCTAAAATATTTTTATTCGTATTTGATTAAGTCACTTGTTGTTTTGTCAAATTGTAAGCACAATTCTTATAAATTATACTCGTATCGGTCCCATACAAAAACTAATGATATTTGTAAAGTATTTATAAGATGTGTTTTGAATATGCAATAATGCTAATCATAAATATTCGTTTTTGCCAGCATCGCAGATATTATATTTTAAATACTTTGCAATTATGATATACTGATCAATACTACGCACAAAAGTAATTCATTCTGAATAAAAAAGAAAATTATAATGGTGACATTTCGTAAAACGGATGCCCTGTAGTGGAGGTTTGACGTAACATTTTGTGGTGCTAGGGTATTAGCATTGTCAATACCTAATGACATATTAGACTTTTAAAATTAACTTTTACCTGCCCTGTTAAAAATTGAAGTGTACGTGGAAATGTATACTGGTACAAATTACACTTAAGCTACATCTCGGATACACTTAAATGGCGTCTGATGTGTACTTTGGGCACACTTCATGTACATTCTGATTTTTACCAAGGTGACTCTTGTTCGTAAAAGACAATACTTATAGTTTACGTAAAAGATAATACGTATAGTTATAGATGTGTACAGCATTTGAACATCAAATAATAATCAATGCTCGTAAGCATAGTTTACTGAATATAATTAAGTTAAGTTTATCTTATAATCTATAAATATATATAAGTCTTATATAATTGAATCATTCATATCGGTCATATAAAATAAGAAATTTATTATCAATATCATAATAAGTTGAATTAATAGATAAGAGCCAATAAAAAGATACTTTTTAGAAAGTTTTAATTAATATATAAATTTGTAATGAATGCTTATTTTTTAATATTAATGTAATTTTAATGTAATTTTAATGGATTGGAAAATTAATGTTATTTTATGGAAGTATATGAGATTTGAATGACATTTTAATAAATAAAGAAAATAAAAAAATTACTAATATATTATTAATTCGCTATCAATGCAAATTTAATGAATTTTACATTTCATTTCGAGCACTTTTCAATTCACTTTTAATGACATTTTATTAAATTTTTAATAAAAATGTTCCAAAATGTACAGTAAATCACACACAATTTCATTCAATTTAAAATAGAATCACACATTTTCACACTATTAAAATGTCATCCTTTTTATAATATACGTTATAATAAATATTAGTTTAATAAAATATATATTTAGGGTGGAAATTATAATTATCTTATATTCTGTTGTTCAATTAATAAGTAATAAAATTAATTGCTGTACAAATAGTGAGCATTATATGTTCTCACAATTGTCAGAAAACAAATGTTAGCTAAATTAGAAGAATAGAACTAAGAAATATGTGAAAATTTTCGATTTAAGATTTTCTCATAAAATTACATTCGTAATAGAAAGTAAAAAAAAGCAAATTTAAAATGATTGAACCATTTTTTCAATAAAATTTGGGTTCTGGTACCGTGTCCAACCGTGTCTGACGCAGTCTGACGGCGCAGACGCTCTATATGTATATAATTTCAGCCGAACATTTACATTGTCTTGAACTCTGTAATTGGTCAAGAAAACGATCCCCTCTCCTCCCATGCGCATTGGTATACCTTGTTTATTATACCATGGTACCGTGTAATTCTAGAAATGCGTAATTTCACAGTTACAGAGCCCGATTTTCGAAAAACGGACAAAATTATTTTATTTATTAAAGTCTGCAGTTCCGCTGTTTACCATTTCGAGCGAATGGCGCTGCTGCAGCCGATATCGCGATATCGCTTTTCACCGCGATACCGCAGTTATCGTGAAAAAGTTTTTTGTAACTGCGATTCTGCGGGGATGCAAAGCTTACCGGACTTTATTTGGATCGAATTCGAGAAGTAAAAAACCGTAACTTTTGGAAATAAAATCGGCCCGTATTTCGTATTTTGTGGTTCTGTTCCGCGTTCAGTTGTATAGATATATCGTTTAATGAGGCTGAAGCTAGCTGACGCGAACGGCCGGCCGGCCGTCGAATCCATAGGCGCCGCAGCGAAAAATTTCACGGGGGCAATCTAGGATAAACAACACGTAGAAAGTCTCAGAATTATTAATTACTAACAAAATGTAATCCCAAGGCGACAAAATGCTATATTTATCGATTTATTCTTCTAAATATTCAGTATAGTTTAACACCAGCAATACTTGTTATACGATGATAAAAATAAAATACAGAATACAGCGTAATAAAGTCTCCAAATAAGTAAACGAAAAAGGATTGAATGTTCAAAATTTGGATTAAGCAGGATTCAGAATGATTAAGATGGATTCATTTTACATACCTATATGAATACTTTTTAATCCAAAATTTGACCTCCTAATCTTTTTCGTTTACTGGGTTCTAATATAATTTTCAGCATGTGCACAAGACCTTGATGATTTTTCGCACACTTGTATTAACACAGCTGAAAGACATCGGACTAGTGCCAACTTTGCAACTTTTTAATTAAAACAACAACAACAAAAAATTACAAAAATAGTAAATATTCCAGCGAAGCGTTGTACACGACGCGCTGTTAATTTATACTATTGTTATAAACAAGTCCAGCATGTTCGCAAGTACTTGAAAATATTTCTCACACTTCTTCTGATACTACTTAAAAATATAAGACTAGTGCCAACTTGGCAACTTTTTAAATAAAGGTAGAAAAAATGGTAAAGTCGTTCAATTTTTAAGCGCTGAGAGACAAGATGGCGGGCTGTTTATATTATTGTTATAAACAAGTCCAGCATGTTCGCAAGTATTTCCACTAGTTAACTATCGATGTTAACGAAGCAGTTCAATGTAAATCATGTAAGACTTTTTTCATAGTAGTTGCTTTTCCCAGAGATTCAATTAAGATGGATCCCAAAGGGCTTTATCAAGAAAGGAATCACTAATTTTTCGCCAAATAAATCAGAACGTTCTATCGCCGGAGATTCTAAATTGGATTCTTCCACAGATACTGATGCCTCATATTTTGACGACTCCACTTATTTACATGATTTATTTAAATTTCGTTTTCTCGTTGTAATTCTCACTTCAGGCAAGCCTATCATTCATGAAAGCAACTTACAGCCAGCTTCTGACATTAATGCCATCCAATCAGACTTAGGAGACCTAACAAAGTCTATATCTTCCCTTGTTACTAAAGTTTCTACCAATGAAAAAGAGGTGGGTGCTCTTGAAGAAAGAGTCAACAATCTGGAACTTGAGGATTATACAATCCCTAATACACCCAACCGAAAGTATAAATTCAACATACTTCGAGATTATGTTTCGCCTGCAAAGAACCAATAACATAATATTCTTCGGTGTCACTGAACTTAATGTATACTGATTCTAATGAAAACAATGTTGATGAATTGGTTGATTTGATCTCTATGGAAGCCACCTTATTAAACCTGCGAAGAGAATTGGTCAGCCAACATCAGGTAAATCCAGGCCTATGCTATCGCCACGATCAGATATAATTCTCTTAGTGAAAACTTACCTGCATCCTGGAATTTCTAATAGTATGGATATGTCATTTTTAGAATAGATAGAGAAACTTCCAAAGGATTTCGCGGATACGGGTATGGTGTCTTGAAGTTGCTGAATGGAACATATTTTTATAACAATTCACATTAATGAACACAAACTGCTTGTTGGATTGTCATACATTCCTCCAAGATCTGATCTGGATATATATGCCAAGCACGTTGAAGAATTAGATCTGCTTGTTAGTAAATGCAAGGACTGTTACATTTTATTATTTGGTGATTACAATCTTCCTAATGCAAATTGGTCTGGTCTTCATCGGTAGTATGTCTTTGTAACCACGCAAACCCCACCATAAGGGAAAACGGCCACATGTTTAGTAAGGAAATTGTACTGCACATAGTACTGCACTTTACTATGGCATGATCCAACAACATCAAACAAGAATAAGGGCTAATTTCATCGTGCATTCTCATCATCTTATCAACTAGTGCAAGTGGATTCTAGTGATAGTGTGGCGAAAATCGAGTTCCATGTTCCGTTATGATGTAGCTGTCTTTGCGTTGAATTCGTCAAAAATAACAATTTCTGACTTTGATTGTAAATAGTATATTGGGCTATCTTCAATGAGTGACATTGTAAATTTGTTAGGTGAACACTTCGCTTGTGTCCATGTTAAATCTAGTTGTTTCATTTTATCTGAAGATGATTGTGATATACTTTCGTTCTTGGTGATGGATATATTACCGAACAGGAAATTCTCCGCCTATCTGATACATGCAGTTTAGGGCCGGATTGTATCCCATCCAATTTCGTAAAAAATTGTCGGTTGGTTCTTTTACAACCTCAATGTACTTTGTATAAAGTATTCAACAAGGCTATGTCTCTTATGTGTGGAAGAGGTCTTTTCTAACCCCAATATACAAGATGGTTGGAATGCACTTACGGAAAAGTACACCAAAAAAACATTGTTCGGGGTCCGAAATGACACCCAACAGTCTTTTTTACAGTCTAGGTTCGGTCGGTAACTGTTCTCCTTCACCCCCCCCCCCCCCCCCTCATTTAGTATTATTCGAATTTTGAATAATATTATCTTTTTACGTTATTTCCGATTGAATGCTTAGCAGCCCTGGCAGTTGTTTACAATAATATTAGTGATTTTTAAGACGCTTAAAAAAATTCTTAAGAAAACTTCGTTTTTAAGAAAATTGCAAAGTCTTGAGAAAGGCCATCTTTTCTTATAATTCTACCAGAATTTTATATTTTTTTCAAATTGTACAAAATGCGAGTTGCACGCGTGTAGAAAACGTATATGTATACACATTTGTTATTTATTCCAAAATCTACACTTAGACCATGTTTACCATCTTTCAGATATATATATTCATTTGAATCACTTCTACACGTATAAATCAATTATAAGGAAAAGAAGCTTCTTGCGAAGAAAATGGAAAAATCTTCGTTGAATGTGGCGAGTAGCGATCAGTTTAAAAGAGGGCATGAGAAATCAACCCAAGAAGATTTATTGAGCGCAGTAAGTAATCAAAATTTACCTTCAATACTGTAATAATTATATGTATTAATATAACGAACACTATCGTATGTAGTTTGCCAATATGTAGTACGTATGTTTATATAACAGTTCTGACAGTATTATTCATTTGTTTCAGTGTAAATTTGTAATTTATACTTCCACTATAAAATTAAATTTTCAATCTTCAACAAATTTCCCGCCTCTCAAATTGGCACATCTATTACATATGTAAGTTGTGTAATTTTTGATGGTATCAGTAAATTGTTTGACGTTCCGACGATTTGAATGAATATAGGAGGTTATAGGAAGAAGATGGTAAGAA
>JAPYZR010006599.1:0-11326 GCA_030522945.1 Trichopria nigra
CACCCCCCCCCCCCCCCCCCGCCTAGTTACCAACTTTAGCGTAAAAACAGGTGCATTTTTCTGACACGCAGCATTTTCTCATTGTACTCACTGAAATGTCTGGAGTGGGGAGTTCGGCAGAGGGAGAAATATTCGTTAAAAGAGGGAATACAATATAATGGAGGAGAATTCCATGCAAGCATTCGATAAGGGAGGTTCGACCGTCATACCTTCGCGTCGGGATTTCCCGCTTTTATTTACAGTAGAAGACCTAGCGGGGAATCCCGATGCGATCGACGAAAACCCGAACGCCAATCGGTCTCTTTAGATTTGGCAGTGCATAGGCAAAGATAAAACATGATGAACTTGTTACCTAACCTAACCTAGAAAAGCTGAAATGAGATTTCCATTACATTTATTACATGCACTCGACATGTTTTACGTGACAATTCTTTGTGATCTCACGCGAAAACAACAAAATTGAGATTAGTAATAAATATAGCAGGGAATTCGCCAGTGAAAACAAAAAAAAACCTTCAATAAAGCCAACTATTTTTAGCGCAGATTTCTCGACTTTTTTTTTAATTACCCCCCCCCCCCCCGCACTAATCCTGCTTTAACTGCCGCTCTTGTAAATGAAATCAAAATTTAAATTCGTTTATTTTTTAAATAATTACTGCGATAAAACCATATCAAAGTTCAAAGTTTGTGATTTTGGCCACTTACAGGAGCAAAACAAAACAAGGAATTTAATTACGTTAGAGATTAAATATAAAAACAACACGAAGCGAAACTGACAATTAACCAAACACAGCGTCACTTAAATGCGTATTCTAATTTAAGTAAAAACTACGACTATGTATGAGAGAAAAATACAGAATCCGGTGAAAAATCTTATCGGAATCGAATATAAGGTTATGGATGCACTGCGGTTTTCGGCATTTGCTTCCTGCAGTTTCTGAAACTTATTAAAAAAATAATATGATTTTTATCTCACCGGATTTGCAACCCATGACCTGTCGAAATTGTTGCATGAATCGTGCATAATCTGTCGTCGCCATTTCAGCAAAATAAATGCAAACAAACTTTAGGATTTTACCGTGCGAGAATTGAGATCGCGAGATCGTCGACAACTCGAATCTTCCAAACAGAAGAGTACCGATAAAAAGAGAAAAACAATGTGTCGGAGGACCGAGTTCACTAAGTACGAATACTTTTGTTTTGTTTTACTGGACGATTTCCTTCCAGTAACAAAAAACAAGCTAATCCACGACCGAATTTTTTCATCAATAGATTTTTACGAATTCAGATTTGACAACAATGCGTATGACCGGAATAACCTAACTTGAATTTTGAACCGACCAATTATCTGATAGACCGGAAGTATATGCGTTTTGCAGTGCACATATGTAAAAACGGACCTGTACAATAGACGGAATAAAAAGAGAAATAAAGGACAGTAAGTAAGTAAACAAAGGTGTTACTGTCAAAATACTGTGTGAATATATTTAAATTAAAAAACAAATGTTACGAAAACTTTTGAATTGTAATAAAAATATTCTTAGATCCAATTCGTATATATTTATTTAATCTCAAAAAAATCTTGCGCCATTGAACCTATTTCAATTCATAATTACAAGATCCCAAGTGTATTTGGTAACGAGAAAGTAAATTTTAAAAAAATGTAAAAGCTTTCATATTAATATTAATATTTATTTAATTCTTTACCCCTATATCTATTTATTGACATATATTTATTATTCATGTCATAACCAAATCTAGGATTATGCCTATAGGCATAATTATATAGCAAACACAAAAGTAACTGGTATATAACGACTATGTAACATTTATGTAATAAGTAACAGTTATATAATTGTTACATTACCGTTACATTTTGTGTTTGCCATTAAAAAAAAACAAATGAATAGATCAAATCCATTATCTTCTAACTGAAGATAAAGCCGAATAAAAAAGGGTTTCAAAGTGGGTATCGATTACGCTTTTTCAACATTACAAGCAAAAGTGTTAATTTACTATATAATATATAACTATAATAATATAATAAGTATTCTAACGCTGATATTGTCAAATTTCTGCATGGACGCTATGGATGCAAATCATATAGTGCAAGAATTCAGCCATATGAAGAAGGTGAACGAGTTCTTAAACCTTACGAAATAATATTAAAAGTTACTAATAAAAACAATACTGAACGATGTTTCAACTGTGCGTGTGTGTGTGTGTTACATTATTAATATACTTAAACCAGTGAGCTTCGTTACATACAATTTCACATCGTACACATCGAAGCAATCAATGTGCATCTTTTTTCAAATGCTATATTAATACAGGGCATTTGTGTTAGCTTCGAATACAAGTCTGACAAATGCGAGTAAATGATTTGATTTAATAGAAATGAATAACAAATTAAAAATATGGCAAATGTGAAATACATGACTGTCGTTACCTTTTAAATCCTTATTTCGTTGGTGAAGACTCAGGTACAAACACGGCTCCGATAAGGAGCTGCCGTTTTCTTCGGCGATTGACAAAAGTTGCGCGATTGTCAGATCCGGTGGTAAGGCTACGTTTGGCCGCGACGAATGAACGAGGTATTGCTGGCTTCCCGTGCTACTCGATTGTCCTTGCAAATTACTGCCTTTAGATGCGTTTACTGTACATGCATCTGCGACAAACATAAAGTTTGCATTTACTGTCGCTTTATCAACGCTGATTATTTCTTATTTTATCTCTTTTATTTATTTTCAAACCTAACATTTCTCTATATTTAAAATGCGAATGCATATTTTTAATTTCTTGATCGCCTTTATTCAATATTCAGCTAAATTATTATTGGTTTTACGGTTAGTTGACATAAAGTAACAAAATTTTTACGTTTCGGTTAATATGATAACCCCCCTCAGAATTTATTATCTAAAAATGATACAATATATAAAATTCTACAATGTAGTCAACTCTTATTAAAATACCCAATCAATGTAGTTCAATAATATTTGTGCTTATATAATAGGTGCGTTTATTAAATAAGTATATGAGACTTACCATACATCGTATAAACACCTCTCATAGTTTTGACTATGAAAACATTAAAATATTGGCAACTGAGAGGAACTTTTTCAAAAGAAGAGAAATTGAGGATTTCTTTATTAAAAAATCAAAGAAAAGTGAAAAGCATATGAAGCTACCATTATATAAATACAAATGTTATTGAACTATGTAGATTGGGGCTTTAAATGAATGCTGACTCCATTGTAGACGAAGTCAATTTTAAACCGTACAAGTACATAATACAATAACAATATCAATCCGCTTTTATTTTTTATACTTTTTTGCTTGTTTGTATATATTTATATATTGTATCATTTTTAGTTAATAAATTCTGAGGAGGGCTATCATATCATATATTTAAACACGACATTTCAAAAGACATTCATTATCTGACAAATGTACACTTCCGTATGTACTCTTCAATTTTTCCTGCAATGTCAGTCCGTCGATGATCAATGAAGATTTCTACATATATTCTTTTCATAGGGAGAGAGCTTCCTTAAACGTCTGCTCTTCTCTTCAACGGAATTCAGATTTGTTACTTTTAATTCATTATACATATGGTTTTAAAAATAATCTTTTTTATATACTGCGTTAAAAAAATGTCTCCAGCATTTTCATCGTAATGTCATAAAAATTGAAGAAAATACAAATAAACAAGAAATAAGATTGCACAGACTGTAAATTTACCAGCGTTTGACTTGGACTTTCTGACCCCGGGGCACCGTGCGTGTGATCGATTCGAGGCTTCCTTGGCTCGTTTGTCTTTGGCAGTGTTACCGGCAGCGACGCTGAGAGTGTCCACCACCAACGCCATACCGGACTCCCACAACTCCCTCGTGCGATTCACGACGCCCGAACCTGCATCGTTCACTTTATTGTTGAGCAGCAAAAGGAAGTACGGGCCTGCGTTTTTCCGAGATCGTCATGTTAATTCTCGACAACGGTAACGCCAGGGCCAACGCATCGCGTAAAATCGTGATTTGCACATACCTGAGACTTCTTGGAGGATGTCCGCCACGGTCGACTGCGTAGACATGTAGAGCAATTGGTGATAATGTCCGATCGGGAATGCGGGATGCGGCGGCATCACCCGGAGATGGTGATTGAACGTCGAATTCGACAACTTCATCGGTGTTTCGGACGTGATTGATACGAGTACTTTCTCGCCCTCTAGCAAAAGTTGAAGAATGAGCCGTCGAGTGTATCCGGAAATTCCGTGCATATATTTTGACCCTTCTGTAATTAAAAAAAGAAAAAGGTTCATTCTCCTTTTGTTGTCTTTTTCTACGTATGTATATATAAACGAATTTCCTGCTACATACTAGGTGGCACTCTCTGCTGCGTTATAACGTTTGTAAGAAGTTCAGCCAGCAACTTTTGATTAACCGGATGGCACCAGCAACACCTCGACAGGAACCTGATCATGGCATTTTCTAGTTTTGCGTAGGACAAGGATTTCTTCGAACTCCTTGATGTTAAGGACAAATAAAGAAACGTATTAGTCATAATGACTGGTTAAAATCAATAATTTAAAACAATAATGAAGGTGTTAACGCTGACGAAATTGTTAAAATATAGCGAATTGTAAATATTGCTAATGTCAAAGATACCAATTCGATGGTAACGTTTTGTCATCGGGCTGTTACTACTTATTTGAATAGATACTACTGGCAAAATCTTTGAATTTCATGCTGTATCAAAGCAAGGTATTTTAATTGTTCATATCACTTATCAAAAGAAGCAAAGTGCAAATTTCGCTTCTTTTACCAACACTTGCACTTACTTAGAAGTAGCCGGAGATGGTTTTTCAATTGGCCTGCTGGTTAAAAATGACAACAACGGCAGCCAGAATATCGATCCAGACTTGCCTAACCAATCGCGCATTTTCCCCTCTGAACATAAGAGTGAAAAGAATTCCAGAACGACCGCAATGCCCTCAGGCTCCGTCATGTTGAGCGTGTGAACGTTGTTCGAACCGTCGCCTGCTTTATCGTTGTCGGTTAAGCCGCTCGTCCCACCGGACTCTTTGCCGTCGCCGTCGTCGTCCTCGTCGTCGTCTTCCTTGAGCGGTTGCGTCTGCTTCGCCTTTTCCAAGATCGCGAATTCGGCAATGCAGGCAGTGAGTAACGTTGGAAGCCCGGAATTGATCAGCTGACAGATGCCGGGTGAGGACCTCGCCGAGGCGGCGATGGTCAGCAATTGGCCTTCCGTCAAGTGCAGACTTTTGTACTCGGATTGCGCGAGCCGCGCGTACCACTCGTTCGAATCCGTGGCGCTCTTCCTGTCGTCGGTTTGGCCTTCGCTCTGTTTGCAGTCGTCCGAAATCGACGACGACGCCGACGAACGTTCGCTCGTCACTTTTGGCACAGGGACGCGATACCACTCCAAGAGCAACTGAAAGTACCATGGTTTTACGAAGCAGACTGCGCAAACGACGGACTCGATGGCTTGCCTCACTACCGAATGCGCTTCGAAAGTACACAGCCACGCTAGAAGCATGCTGAAAACGATAAAAATCATTTATTGTTACGAAATAAAGATGAGTAAGGTTGCTATTTATACTTTTTTTTTTTCTCTCTCCGTTGAATTGTTCTGTTATAAAAATGATGGCGTTAGAAGTGGATGGATTAAGGATCTTCAAAGGTAAAGATTTATTAAACCTTTTTTCATGTTTTTAAATTTCCCAAATAATTAATAGATTTCCTAGGTAACTAAATTGAATTGTTTATCAGATTTGAACAAAGCTGATGTATTTTGACGAATACCAAAAATGGATATGCACATGTGGGCAGATCTATGGAACATTAACTGTCAGTATAAAAAAACAAAAAAAAAAGTTTTTCAAACACAAGGTTGTCCCTAAACATATGTATCACATCTACTTCCAAAGTAATAATTCACATTCGTGGATGATTTTTACTCAATGGCGTTGAAAGTGTGTTCGATGCCGCTGATCATGAATCACGAGTCAAAGTGTACATATACAAAATGGTGTATTTTTTTGTCTGTAGTTAAGATAAATGCTAAAATTCACTTGGATTGAATTAAACTAAAAAAAAAAGTCCATTTTCCACAGATGACTAAATATTCGGTGAAATTTACGTTACTTACGAGAAAAAACTTTTGTGCAGACCAACTTGTAGATAGTCGAGTTGGCCTAAATGAGCCGCTTTCCAAATAATCGTCGAGACGCAATGGATGTAAATGGCAGACGGAGGGTCGCCTAACCTAATTATCAACGTTCTCGGGTTTTTACCCATTAACATCGCGGCGCCGCGGCCCGTAGCCACTTGAAGCCAATTTAAGACGGCGCCTAGGCGGGTTTTCGTATTGTCATCCTGAGCGGAGCAAAGTTGGTCGAGTAGTTCCACGACCATTTGAACCGTTGAGGTCTGCTGCTTCATCAAAGAGCCTGGAGTTGAAAATAAAAAAAAAAATCATTATATAATACCCTGTCCTTTCATCTACATTTTAGTTGGACAGGTTAAACTTGTCAATCGCAAATGGCGGATCATAATTTTGAAAAATGATTTTTTTTTTTTTTTTATCTACAATTTGGTAGACAGGAATTTTTAAGGCCGCCAATTACGAATTATCT
Source organism: Trichopria nigra (assembly GCA_030522945.1). Taxonomy (NCBI): domain Eukaryota; kingdom Metazoa; phylum Arthropoda; class Insecta; order Hymenoptera; family Diapriidae; genus Trichopria; species Trichopria nigra. The sequence goes on from JAPYZR010006599.1 coordinate 6,653, forward strand.
CGAAATCCTGACGCGATAGGCCAATTCCCCCGAGATCCGTGCACTATCTACTCGTAAATGATATTAGAGCTTCCGCGTTCATATATCCCAAACACTTCCAACGACGATATTTACCTTGTAAAAGTGGCGCAGACCTATTGTTGAGCAAGAGATCAATCAATCGCTTCCCGAGTTCAGCAGAGTGCAATCCGAGTTGTAGCAGGACTCTTTCTAAATTAGGGGTAAAGATCGACGGCGCTGGCAACAGCAAAAGATTGCAGCATGCTTCGATCAATCCTTCTACCGAGGCCGCCGAATTCAGGACACAAGTGGAGAAATTGATATGAGCGCTGCTTACGGAAAAACACTGGTCCACTAATCGTAGCCAACCCAAGCTATAACAGAATTGTAGTAACGTGTAAGTTTTGTAATTTGCAAAAGTTTCCATTTTTATTTCAAACTCAAGCGACCCTAAGAAGAAGGTATACCTCGTTTTCGTAAGTTGTTCTTCGTCGACAGTCTCGACCTTCCCTTTTTGGTCGCCGAATGCTGTCGTACCCAATAGCCGTATTTGACTCAAGCTCACTTTTGTCGAGTCCCGTGGTTTGTAAAGCCTCACGAGTACAGAGGTGGCCACTTCCGGTTGCGCTAGCGTCAAGCGAATGTACATAAGACCCGAGGTTGACATCGGCGGACAGACCGGCGTGAAGGCGGTACTTCCTTCTCGCGCTATTTCCAACGCGACTGCCGATGGACACACTACAAAAACATCGCATTTTACCAGATGTGTACCGATGAAAGCTTGTAAGTAATTGAGATATTAATTTAACGAATCCGGGAAGTGCATGGAATGTGTATTAAAAAAATAAAAAAGTACTTAAGTTTCGAAGACGCTTACGAGCAAGAGACGAGATATGCTGCAGGAGTTCGACAACTTTGAGCATAATCGCGCATGGCAGCGTGATGATCAGGTCCACCCAGGCTTCGTCCGGATAAAAGTGATACGTCCAGGCGGGGAACCTTGAGCGTCGATGAGGCGCTATGCTCTGGACCAGGCCGTCGGCCGGTTGTGCCGTGGGATTCAAGCCCGAGACCGTACCCAACGGTGCGAAATTAATTAAACCGTCCTCGGTTTCCAAAAGGTTGGTCGACTTTTTACTACTCGTGCCTGCCATCATCGACGTGAAATTGGACACATTCGACAAATGCTGCATAACGAGCGATATCACACCCGGCGAGGTCGTGCTGTTGGTTTTGCAAGTTTTGCTCGATTTTACCAAGTTCTCGCAGAGAACCTTTACCCCGCCCATTCTCGTGAAAACTGACAACGCCTCCTCATTGTCCAGGACTCGCAAAATGTACCAAAGAAGCGGCTCCGACAGCTGCATCGCGTCTAAACGACGATCGGAAACCGTTGGCCTGCAAGCTGATGGGAAACGTGAATTCGTTAATTAATTAAGAGCATTCACAAGGTAAATTTGCACTTTACGTCCACCGTGCGAAAGTAACTATTTTTTCTTATACATTATATTGTAGAATACACTAAAGAGAACCAATATGAAATCAGAAAATGTCTAAGAATTGAAATTTAAAATCAGTACATTTCATATTACTTGTTACATTTTAGAAATAAACGATACTTACCAAACTTATCAAACAACATGAATCCACACATTTATTGTAAATGATTTATGTCGAAATTAAAAAAAAAAAAAAAAAAAAACTTGTAACAATGGACGTACGATTGAATGATTTTACAATTTTACAATTATTACAATTTCATCGAATTGCTTACTTGACACGAGATATTGGTACACCGGGTTGAGAATAAGGGAAGGGTTGCTCGCTTTCTTCATTAAATTTATCAACAGCTGGAAAGTCGCGTCTGGGATGGATGGTGGATCGGCGAACTCGGCGGACGCGCTAGTTCCCGAACCGTCGCCCACGAGCATCGCCAAGGTCGATCCGGTACTGTATCCCAGAGCTCCCAACAGTCTCATCATCGTCGGTTCGTGTTGCAGTACTATAGAATGAAATTATTATCGTTACAAAGCATTGAAGATGAGACTGGTTAAAATGACATAATTCTTGTAGAATTACCGAAGTCCTCCCTCCAAGTTTTTACTAACCTGTGTCAGCGACGCGCGGCATTTTGGGCGTCGCTGCCTGGTGGGTGCGTATGGAAGATGTTTGCTGTTCCGCAACCTTGCTCTCGTCGGTTTGCGACGTGGTCAACTTGGTGGCATTGTTGCGCAGAGAAGGTTCGCCGAGTTCCATGTCGATGCAAGCTTCCAGTCGCGTAGGCCGAGTCTAACGCATAAAAAATCAATTGATTTCCTTCACAGCAGACGTAAATTGTTTTAAAAACGATCAATTTTCTTAAAAGATTTAGTTTATATTAATTTTTATATTAACCGTTACGAAAAACAAAATAGATAAAAGCCATATTCGTTGAAAAATACATTAAACGTACGCTTGGCAATGGTATATGAATGAGTCGGGAAACGAGTTTAATAAGGGCAACGACTAGTACGTCCCAAGATGCGAGTCGTCCTTGTCGTGCATCTCCACCGAGAACGCAAGCGAACAATCCAGCAAAGCGTCCGTTGTCATTTCCTTGATCGAATGATCCTCCGCATTGAACTCCGACTAAATATGAGAAATATAAATATGTAATCTTAGACGATAGTCGTCGCATTTTAATAATGAAATACACCCCAAGTCCAAGTGCATTTCGTTTTAAAATTACAATGTTATCGGTAAACGTCCACATTGACTAAAGGGAAAGATAATATGTCAAAAGTATCGCGGAAAATTCTACATTACCTCCAGCTCCTCTGACATAATTGAACACTAATTCACCGACGCACTTCGAAATGCTCATCGCCTTTCCCAAGTCCGCGTTAGTGAGGTTCAAGTTGAGAAGAGAAGTAATGAGTTTGCATTGCAAATCCAGAGGTCCCCGTCGAGGAATGAGGGCACCGCCCGGTTGAACTAATTGATACACCACCCACAGCAGGAGTTCTTTTAGATGATTTCCCAAGGTACTGCCCGCAGCGATCACGTCGCAGCGCATTTCTAGTCTGACGAGGAAATCTTGTAGGGCTTGGCACAACGTCGGACCAGCCTTTTTAAAAACGTAAATTATTAATTTCACGAATCTTTACGAAAATGATATTTCTCCACACGTATATTGTACCTTAGATCAGTGATTACGATATTCAATCATTCAGTTTAATGAAAATAACTGGAATTATTTATTTTTTTGTTTACGAGTGATTGTAACTTTTTCTCATCCATTCGTTTCTCCGTGATCTTAGAATAAGGGCAGAAAAATATTCTTACCATTCCAAACTGTTTCTCGACAGTGTCAACGTTCAAACCGTTTCCTGACAGCAATCGAAGCAGCATGGCTCCTATATTTCGTTCTTTCACTATGCAACCAGCCATGCCACCGAGTAGTCCGTCCAATGTAGTACCGCATTCAGGCGATTCACCCGAATCCGTCTGCAACTGCTGATTACTCGCAAGTGTCAGACACTGCAGGGCGTAACACCAAGCTCGTAGGGATATTCCTGGATGCCTTTGCACAAAATTACGCAATTTTCGAATTGATCTAATTGATTAAACACGTATACGTCTTAACGTGTCTACGATACTAACCGATACATGTACTTTTTTACAGTATTGTCAAACGCGGAAAACTTGAATTTAATAATATTATATATCGTAAAAGAAAGTTTCGAATTATAGCTTTACTCAGCCGGGCGCGATTGAAAATCTAAATTATAACTAATATAATAATTTTCTTCTTATATGATTTATTTTGACTCATACATGATGCCCCTGAGGAGGACCTGCAGAAGGTCGAAACGTTGGGCTTGTAAGAAAAGTTTGACATTTATGTCATACTTAATATAGATATACACAAGATTAATGTAATGAACTGTAATGGCCATCAACAAAGTTTGAAATAAATTTAAATTATAATGCTTTTTTAAAACTGCTATCAATTCGGTGACAGGCAGTGGTGAATACTAAAATAGTAAAATGGAAGAGAAAAAAGGAAAGCAGAATAATTGGTCTATGGGAACAAGAAGTAGTCCTGTAAAAAACATAGTCATTAAGGGACAGATTACCATCGAAAATTATTGGCTGAATAGTCCGCTCCAGGTAAAAAATTCATTTAGCGCTCTAAATACAAAGTCGGGAACTGAAGCACCAACTGAAAAATCGACCGATGGTAAACAACCGAATTACCAGAAATGAAATTACTTATTATTTACGGCTGATCTACCGACAGATTCAGTCCAGAAATGGTTCAAATTATGGAGAATCAAGGTCAATGAGAATGAATCAAAGTTTACTCTCCGTAAACAGACATGCCCGAAAATGAAACGTCACGTGGCAAGAGCATATCCGGACGAAGCGTAAACAGTTTATGTTTACGTTTAAATTAAGGAAGATGCACTGGCGCTTAGGCCAGAAAGCTCAGTTATCCATAAAGAACAAAATACTCATCTAACAAAATTGTTATTAAGGTAGTTCTCGACAGACTCCAGCATCAACTGAGCTTCCCAAAAATTTTTTCGTCAATTTTGTCCAATGAATGTAAATCATATTTATTAAATTGATTTACGAATTTTAGATATAATTTTAGTTGACATTGTTCTAGAAATAACCCCATTTTTAATT
>JAPYZR010006600.1:0-10359 GCA_030522945.1 Trichopria nigra
AGATAGGTTTGAGAATACATTTGTATATAATTAATTTATTGTCCATTGATAGGTGTGATTTTCTTCCTAGTAGCCAGTACATCTTCCTCAATTTCAAATAGAGCTGCTTTCGTTTAGTCCAAATGTGTTCTTTCCACGTGACGAGACGGCGATCTAGATGTATATATGCCGAGATATTTGATACGTTCGCATTGAGTAATTGGTTTGTCGTTAAGAATAATTGTGGGACAAGTCCGTTGACGGAGAGTAAATGTCACATATGATGACTTTTTTTCATTGATATTAATTCTCCACAGTTCGAACTAGTAGTTCTCTATATTGCGGATGTAGTTTTGCAAGTATTGGGATGCCAAAATTGAACTTGAGTTGACGGATAATATTGCCGTGTCATCTGCGTACGTTACAGTTATTGTGATCGTTGTGATATTGTACGTTGTTGGTACATCAGCGGTAAATAGTAGGATAGAGAGTTGGGCCGGTTGGGCCCAGTACACTACCTTGTGGAACACCCAGAATATTGACATGGATGTTGACCATGTATTAGTAAACTCCCGATAGTTACTCTGCTGCCCTCTGCCTTCAGTTTCACTGCGACGGATCCTAATTCAGGTATTGTAAAACGAACAAAGCGAACAAAGCTTAATAAGATGCCATCTCTCAACCTGAATAACATGACATTTAAGAAAATGGGTTCTTATTTCGGTTCGACACAATAAAGACGTATTATTATTATTATTATTATTATTATTAATTATGTATCATTAGCGTTAATCACGCGTTCGCCTTCTTCATAGGATCGAACTCCTGCACCAACGTAAGCTAAAATATCGCAAAAATTAATAAAAACCGTCTGATTTTCCATATTTCCCGCGTTAAATTTCAATTCTATACGACTTTGTAGTTACCGTTATTGTCGACAAAGGCGCTGCAGTGCCCCAGGGGCGAGAATACATATGCTCTCTGCACTCTGATGATCTGCATTACACATTACAGTATGCATCGCATCGCGAGTTTGCGAGTCGCGTCTCGGTCGTCTCTCTCCTGATGGTCCTGGCTGCCATTACCAGAATACTACTCATTGCTGCCATTTTGATTTGGAGTTTACCGTGATTAAGTGGCGTGTTGTATTGTTTTCAAAAGTGAATGTTAATAACGGATTTGTGCTGTAAATAAATAATGACACAATTTTTGCCTCCAAATTTGCTGGCGCTTTTCGCGCCACGAGATCCTATACCCTATTTACCACCAGCTAACAAGTTGCCCCATGAGAAGAAGAGTGGAGGATACGTTGGAGTCGGCGGTTTCCTGGAATCTTTTGAGGTAAGTTTCGAAACATACATGTATTTTATTATTAGTTTATACGATCTAATTTGATTTTTTTTGTTAATAATCTAACTTTTCTATTTTTTTTTTATTGTACCCTAACTGCAAACTGGCATATTGGCACGTTCCATTGAACATTTTGTCAGTAACAATGCAGGGATGTTCAATTAACATATAGGAAACTGCAAATGTCCTTATATGGGATCGTTTCAAAATAACGTTTCATGTATGTCGTTAATGGAACATTTAAATAAAGTTTTTGTGTAAAAATGTTCTTGTTCTGTTAAAGAAACAAAAAATAAACCATTATTTTAAGACGTCGCTGTGGAAGGAAATTTGAAGTTTCTGGTTCGGCAAAATGGTTATCAGAGTAGCTTATGTTCTTTTTTAAATATACTAACTAATTTCTGAAGTAGAGCCATACCTATCATTATGCTATTTGGATATATTTGTCAATTATATATAAAAGTGTTTAATACTGAGAAAAATGTTGACACATTAAGTTTTAAAAGATAAATTATTTTCTAGGATCCAAAAGATACTCCTCCACCTTTAAGAGTAGAAACTAGAGAGGAGCGATTAGAAAGGCGACGACGAGAACGTGCTGAACAAGTTGCCTACAAACTCGAGCAAGAAATTGCTATATGGGATCCATCTGGAATTCCAAATGTTACTGCAGACCCATTCAAAACTTTATTTGTAGCACGAATAGTAAGTATTGTTTAATTTTGTTAGAAAAAGTTCCAATTTTTTGCATTTTAAGAAAATTTTATTGATAAATTGACTAAAATATTCGTTATTATTTATCACTTTCTTTAATAATAATGTAAAGATATAATTTCCTTAAATGATTCATATGTAATTACTTTTACCAATTATAATATATACTCTAATTATGCTCATTTTATTAATTATAATTTTTTCGTGACGATCATAGTTCACAAACTAAAGATTTTAAGGATCAAATGAGCTTAAATAGTACCCCAGCAAACATGAATTGTAAAATGACATTAAAATGTTACCAAAATGCTGATGGAGTGTCGAATGTGACATCTTTTTACAGTTCCTGTTTGCTAGGACTTTTCTTATTACATATAATAACTAATAATAAAATTAATAATATTTCAGAATTACGATACCTCAGAATCAAAATTAAGAAGAGAGTTTGAGGTATATGGACCAATAAAAAAGATATTAGTAGTTCATAATACTATAAATGGAAAACCCAGAGGCTATGCGTTTGTGGAATATGAACACGAGAGGGATATGCACTGTAAGTAAAATTGAATCATATATTATGCAACATTGACCCATTGATCCATTGTCCTACTTAGTCTCATATCCAGCTAGATTGATTCTAGCATTGAGAGAAAGAGGACAGGGCTGGTAGTTAGAAAATATCCATTTTCATTGGTTTGTAAAGAATTCGGATATCAGAGGGATAATTCGACGACACATTTCTAGTGGAATATCGTTATTCGTCCATACATACTTGTAATGGTATACGAATTTGACACGATAAGAGAAGTATTGGCTATCTTGATTAATACAGTTTTTATCTTGTTCTTGGTACAGCATGGTGGCTGCTGCCGGCAAATTGTGCCATTCACTATTTCATGCAAATTCCCTGAACCTGCCTGATATTATAGGTTTTTATGTGTGGTAAGATCCATCATACAACAAGTTTTATTAGAGTCTACATACGCTTCGTGATATTTCGTGTACCAGTTTTTGAGCTGTGCTCGAGGTTTCACATTTTAACTCTACGCTTCTTCAGTCCGTTCATTGTTTTAAAATGGGAAAGTTGTAATTTTTACATTCTACATTACAGTTAATCGTCGCCTAATCTTGCCCTTTATTACTTGTTGATTTTGAGACAATATCTATTTAATATATGCTTGTTTTCTTTTATTTTTTTCTTAACGTATTCCCCTTTATTGCTGAAGTATAATATCAAAGTTGTGAATAGTTGTGAGGTGCAAGTAATTTAATTATAACTAAAATAAAGACGGTGAATTTTTTTTAATTTTAAAAGTACATTATACTGGCGCTCGGTCAAGTCGTAAGTAAACTGGTAAAAATATAAAAGCGCACCAGGTAAAATGAAAGTAAACATCTTCGGAGATTGACACGGAGACTGGGCAACTTTTCATCAAATAACGTATGCGCTGGTCTACTCTATCCTCGCGAGTCAGTTACAAGTTTGTTTCACAATTAAATGTACTTCTAAAGCTTTGAGTTAACTTCCGTACGTAAGTAATCGCGGTAGGTATTTTTCGTATTTGCTATACTTTTGAAAATACAACATTTAGATTTAAGGTGCTAAGAGATCCAAGCATTTGATCGTTGTAGCTGCTCACATTTTTGGTTTAAATTAATTTAATATCTGAATTCACATTATAATAATGAAGTGTAATTTTTTTTGAAATCACAGCTCAGGCATAGTCGTTTGGGAAGTATTAATTATGTTTTCATTTTGTTAAATCCACATTCTCAAACAATTCAGATTAATTACAATCATGTAATATATATTCTTTCTCAGTTTACTTGTAATTTAATCACACAAGTGGCACATAACAGATGTGTAAGCAGTATTCAAATGTGTAGATGTCTTAAAAGCCTACAAATTACTTGCTAGTTGTATCGCAAGAGTCATTGGGTAAGATGACAACAACGTACTATCTCATAGTACAGTTGCATAGTTGAAGTTGAATTACTAGACTCACAGATACGGGAAACGGAATCTCAGTGATCGAGAACATCACTTTAGCATTACCAGACTATTCGTCTCACATTCCAAGAAGGTTTAATATCCATGCGCCATTTGGATATTATGAAAGTGAAAATCCCACAATTGAAGTAAAAGTCCATCAGGGATGGGCACTTTGAGACATTTTTTATATACATTACTATAATAAGCTCATACATAAAATCCATTGTTAAATGAAATGCTTGGGAACAAATTATCTAAATATTTTCAGGCATGTGTAATTTTTTATTTTGAGTGTTCCTTGGTGAACTTAAGAATTTTTAAATTATTAAAGGTAATAAAAAAATTAGATTGTAAAGTGATTACTCAAAAAATGTCAGTGGATAATTTCTTTAGGAAATGGCATTTGATCAAAGTAAGTATCGGATATTGAATTTATTTATAAGTAAGTATTGCTTTGATTACTTTAAGGATTTTGCCCATCCCTGAAACCGCATCGCATTTAATGTTTTGTAGTGGATGTTGCTGCAAGTGAATAAATAACGCGTAAATTACATTTAACAAGAAGGAACTCAAAATGACGTCGGTAATTTTCGCACGTTACTGTTTATCCCAAAAAGTTGACTGTAAAGGTCTCGCTGTAGTTTAACCAGACCCTCTAGTAGGTATTTGTATAATTAGCATTATGTTATGGTCATCATTTGGTCATTTTTAGCCGCATATAAACACGCAGATGGGAAGAAAATAGATGGTCGCAGAGTATTGGTGGATGTGGAACGTGCTCGTACGGTAAAAGGTTGGCTTCCTAGGAGACTGGGTGGAGGTTTAGGCGGAACCCGAAGAGGAGGACCAGACGTCAATATAAAGCACTCTGGAAGAGAAGATAATGAGCGCGAAAGAGAGCGCTATCGCCTAGAGCGAGAAAGGGAAGCCGTTAGGGGCATTGATCGTGAGAGGTAATTGATTTTTCATCGCTATTTTTATGAGACTAGGATCTGATTTTATAGTTGTATTATAAAATATAAATAGTGCTTGGACTAAACTTTGATATACACACCAAATCTTATGAGACTTAATTAATTTGAAAAGAACAATAAACCAAATGTGGTAAATGAAAATGACCCTGTGCCTTATGGGAAAATTCGTCATTGCAGGTTTATAAAACAAAAAGAAAGCAAAGTGCTCGGTATAATAATTTCATTTTTAACCAAGCACTTTTATTAAAATCTAAATACAGGAATATCAATGAAAATTTATGAGTTAAGATTTTGTATTCTTTTGTATTATTTCTGTCTCAACTACAAATTCAAAGAAAATTACACTAAAACATTTCAATATTTCTACATTTTTTTTGTCTATTTTTTTTTGTCTATTTTTTTTTGTCTTTTTTTTTGCTTGTCCATGGACACCTTGTTTGGTCTATGGAAATTGTTGATCTATTTTTGTTGTTCAGCGTTAATTATTATTTACACAAATTTCAATTTTGACAGAACGTATTAATCTCTGTTTATATGTAATTTAAAAAGTAATGTACATATTAATAGTGCTTGAATTCATAGTCATTAGTTTGAAGAGATCTGATCTTCAACCCTACACGGTTGATAGGTTGAAAAATTTCAACAATTATGAATTGAATCCTATCCGAGTTTTTAGTAATTTAAAATATAATATTAAATAAAATCACATTTTTCTTTGTTGAACAGAGATCGCGACAGGATCGATCGAGAAAGGAGACGATCAAGAGACCGGAAAAGAAGGTCGAGAAGCCGATCACGCGACCGTAAACGTCGACGCAGTCGCGATAGACAAGCAGAAATTGAAGTAGAGGAAATTCGCGATGAACGACCGCGAGATCGTCGAGACCGTGATCGTGACCGAAAAAGACGAAGGTCCAGGAGCATCGAAAGGGAACGCGAGCGCGATCGTGATCGCGCTAAAAGAGATAAGAGGGACCGAGAACGTGACCGAGTGCGAGATAGAAAAGAACGGCCTGAAAGAATGCCGGATGAGGATATCAAAAATATCCAAATCAAAGAAGAACCTCTTGATGGTAAATTTATTGGTTATTTTCCATGCACAATGACGAGAACATGCCTAATGAAAAGAAAAAAATTTTCTTCGTTGTATAGTTTAATAAGTAATATTTAAATTAACCACTATTTTATCGTTTCAGATTATCCCGAGTATGGAAATTCATTTGCAGCACAACAAAATTATAATTACAATACTGCAGTCAAGTACGAAGACGGTGAAGAACCGCCAGAAGAAAAATATAGAATTCCTGATAACAATCAAGTAGATCGTCCATATAATTACGATTCCATTCAAGACTACTGAGTCTGTCAAAGAGGTCTCACGGAAAAAAAGGCTTGTGACCTACTTTGAAGGGTTTGAGAAATATAACGGATTAAATATTGAGCAACGTCTAGCTAATCAACTTTGCATTCAATTTTATCGAGACTGCAGTAAATTCACCTCTATGCGGATCATTTTTTAAATATAATCTGTATATATTTAAGTTGGACTATCAACATTGGACGCTGAATGTATATTTCTACATATAGTGTATAAGATTAGAAAATCTTATAAAATTATTTCTCTCTTTACTTTATATAAAGTCAATTTATTAGAAATCCAATTTTTCTTTGACTGTTAGTAGATTTTACCAGTTTCGTAAAGAAAGTAGTTTAATAGCGTTGCATGCATATAAGATCTAACGGTATGACCAAATCACATCAAAATATGTCTTAAAAAATATGAAGGAATTTGATAAAAATTTCTTTTTGATGAAAGACATAGAAGGTTACTGGTTTTGGTAAGCAGTCCGTAAAGCGTCGAATAAACCGTCAATGGTATACTATGGTGTCTGGAGAGCCTTCTGTTAAAGGTGTATAATATATATGTATATATATATATATCAATTTATTTCGTTTGGCGCGGGGGGTCAGACGCACATATAAGAGCTTGAGCATACATTTTTTTATTGCTTTTTTGGGTTTCTTAGTATATAGATTAAATGTGGCCTATGGTGCAAGTTGAAGTATAATTAATACATTATGTTCATGAATTCATTATGAATTATTTTATTCCTGTTGAATGTACTTTGGTTGTGTGCTGTCTCTAGTATCACACACATACATACCCACGTACACATAAATGTATTATATATATAACAAGTCGATGATCTCTTCTTGCGTGCATGACATTTTTTGTTTTTCACTGCAGCTGTGTGCTGATGAACAGGCGCGATCTTCGAGTCATTGGAATTTGCAAATGCTTGTAAAAGAAAGAATGGTAACGCTGATCAAAGAGGAATATTGAGACGATTCCAACTGATGCCACGTGAATTCGAGTTTCGTATTAGGCTGTCTTTGATTTGCAACTGCTCTAAAATTTCCACATATTTATGTCATATATGGGTTAGCGGCTAAACGTAAAACCAAAACAGTGTACCCAAAGATGCGTGAAAAATCCCAGGTATTCCATTGTTGCTTATCAATTTAATTTAATCAAATAATGAATTGATCGTCCTATTATTAATTAACTATTCCTAAATATCAATATACAAGATTTGCAATTCTATTGTCATTTCCGATCTAAATATGATATTGTATAATTTTGAAAATATCGATATATAGTCTAATTATAAACAAAGATAAGCGAAACAGATTAGAAATATTAGTATAACACAATTTCTGAAAGAAATAAAATAATTCATCCCAGCAGAATTAGAAAATTCGGCACTGACAAATTCAACATAATTCATATTTTAGAAAAATGAGGATAAGTAGTCAATTTGTTTCAACTTCAGTTATTTTGCCTTCTAACATTTCACGTCTAGAGTACTTCACCTTGCAGACACCTCGCGTTCTGGACAGACTAGAATTGCGTTCATTTGCCGCAGCACAAGTGTACACATCCTCCTATAAGATGAAGCACAATCAGGTTTCCAATGCGAAACTCGATCTCGAATGTCGATGTGTCCTTTATTACCCTCGTGTACAGTCGATGTTAACTTATAAATTAATAAAATGGAATTCATAACAAGAACGCTTTCATCAATGAAAATAAAATACCTACACCTATAATGTATAAGAATTAATACAAAATTAATATTTCTTTATTCTACCATTCCTATATAAATTTTTTAATATAAGTACAAATATTGTGCAAATTATCAATTACATTATTTGAAATCTTAAGATATTGAGTAAAAAAAAAATTGTATAAATATCATTTATTGGTCCAAGATAATATATATATATATATAGGGCGCACATGAACAAGTTGCCCTATTAAATAATTCCAAATATCGTGCAGAAGTTCAGAAACGTCTTTCTTCTGCAATTATATTTCAGTGATAGCACTCAATATATGAGTACTATCACTGTTTTCATAATGCTCTATCAGCAGCCTTTTCAACTGCAGATCCTCATTTTGCAACTGCTGTTCCTCGTTCTGCACCTGCTGTTCCTCATTCTGCACCTGCTGTTCCTCGTTATGCGACTGCTGTTCCTTGTTCTGCAACTGCTGTTCTTTGTTTTGCGACTGCTGTGCCTTGTTTTCCGACTGCTCTTCCTTGGTTTTCTCCAGTAATCTTTTGTTGTTTGCCAATTGTTCCTCAGTTAAAGGCTGTTGTTTTACTCGATTAGGTGCAACATATGACTTGAGTGATGATACTTCGAAATATCCAATAGGCCCCAGTTCACAGTCTGCACATGCTAAATACTTATATTGGTCCACTGTTTTCGATACTCCAATATTTTCGAAAGTATTTATATCATCAATCTCCCAAAATTTCTTAATTTCATCCGTCTGAACATCCGCATTTGGGCCCTGTACCATTTTTGGTAATTTGAACTGAAATAACATTAATATTATTTACCATTTATGAACCTTTTTACGAGCTAATCAACTTATAAGAAAATTTCACAAAAGGATAGAAAATTTAAATTTGTAATAAGAATGTATGCATAGAAAATTATATTACAAGAATAATATCCGTGATCAAAACGTTACATGATAAAAGTCATACTTACTTCAGGAACTTCTACCATTATTGCCCCTCCAGGATTGAGAATTTTCGAAGGGCAACGAGAGCAATACAGGATCATATCATTTTTTTTCGGCAACTTCTTAACCTCCTCTTTCTTAACCTCCTCATTCTTAACCTCCTCCTTCTTAACCTCCATTTCTTCTGCCATGGTCAGTGAACAAGACCAGATTTACTATTGTGGCTGTTATGATTTTTGAATTGACCCTAAGGAGAATTAATATATGAATACGTATATGTACGTGCAAAAGTATGAATGATGCAGATCAGGTTAGGTATGTAGGAGAGAACAGAGAGGGGTAGACCCACTGATATATATATGTCCGCCGCGACAATTGGTCCTAATACCATCAAGGCATATTTCACCTATTGGGATCTGACATGAGCCGGTGTCCGATTTGCGAACTACTCAAAGCTTGCATTTCGAGAAAGGTGATTGGGCCATAGTCCAAAATGGCGGTTTTAATGTCGAGTAGGTCGAGTCGGACAATTGTCGCGGACTCGCGGCGGACATATATACATATGCTGACATATGCGGCCCACCCAACACCGAGAGCACCGAGAGCCACTACGTGTGTCCACTATTGAGGGATGAGGGTGCCATCCCATTACCCCATTATATGAACATAGGCTGGATCGGATCAGCTAGACCACGCAAACGGAATGATCGAAACGATCGAAACGATCGAAACGGATAATATTCATGCACATAAGCTTTTTTTCATTTTGCAACTGGATTGCTCCGTGTCGCTCCTTTTTCAATATAGATCATATATAGTAGATATACGAATTGTACTTGGTTTAGAGCAATTTGGAGCAACTCCGAGTGGCTCCCAGCATGATACAGAACGGACAACGCTATAGATTTCCGGAATTTTGGTACCGTAGCAAGTGCACCGTATATATAATTCCGGCGGTGCGCAAAGATGTTCGTATTTTGTATGTTATTAATTTAAAAAGCACTTAAAACTGTATGTAATGTGAAAACATTGCATTTCAATATTTAATATTTAATGGAGAAAATTACAATAATACAATGATCAAATATTTGTACAAAAAATTGTCAAAAATTTGGCGAGTGCAATTTTCTTGTTTTTAGAGTAATAAGTTTAAATTCATTGCTTTGTACATATAATATATGGTTAAAGAGCATTAAATTCCCTTTAAAATAAAAAAAAAAAAACATTTTTCCGATACGACAATTTTCAACGGAGATATGAGGGATTAAAGAAAATAAATAGATGGCCCCTATCTTCTATAGATATGCATGTTA
>JAPYZR010006601.1:0-18878 GCA_030522945.1 Trichopria nigra
AATTAGGTGATTTTGTAACCCCTACTAAAGAATTACAAAATTGTGCGCACAAATTAAATACTTTGCCAGTGTGCGGAGGGCGAAGTTGTGGAAATGGACATTTTCAGAATATTACAAACACAAGTTATTATGTATATAGTATATACTTTGTATAAAATATTCATAACAGAGAACACGGAATGGTTCCGGTTGACTAAACTCATATTGTAGACTAAATTATAAAAACTTTATAAAGTTTACGAATAAAGATGGACTGAGCGGCTGCGGCCGTAGGCGCGAAGTATATTAAATTATTGAGGCCCGAAGACTCTCCATGCTTTATATTGAGCATCTTCATCTGTGGGTTTAGAATATCTTATTTTTTATTTTATTTCCGTAAATCTGTTGCGACTCATGACTGAGGAAACAGCACTACAATGAACAAGATTGATTTTGTATTTATTGTGATAATTTCGAGTAAACATGTTCGTGAAAACTCGTCACTAACTTTCAACTTTGTTAATTGTATAAGTTATTGTATTCCTTTTCTTGTGATCTCTTAACACTTTGATCGTAATTCTGAATTCCATCACTATTCGATTTGATTTGGTTTAGTTTTTGTTTAGTCTCTTCGGCAACATATCAAAAAACGGAAATGATGCCGTTGGAAAATTTATCGAACCTAACCCTCTCCTATGTTCTTGCAGTTTATCACTATTTCAATATGAGGTGTATTAGCATAAGATAAAAAATTATGACATTACGTAATTAGCTCCAATTGCGTATGTGCCAAGCATTTATAATTGGTAGGCAAATTTCTCTCCATTTATTCGTATATAACTCACAAACATATAATCTACATATGTACGTTAAGATTCGAGTTCTCTCCTCGCGGTATTATCGATCCGGACGTTCAATTTTCATTCAATCGTGCGACAGAATTTATAAGGAGCATGCAGAGGTCGACTGTGCTTTGTGGAACGATGGGAAATCGCCCCAAAATAAATTTTAAAATTCAATTATGAAAAATCCCTACTTTTTCGAAAATTGTTGTTAGCGTCATTCGGTTCAGAAAAGAATACTCTACTTTGTGATATACTACCTCTGTTCCGGCAATTAACACTCACTCTGTATATTATAATAAATGACAACGATATCATAGTTTATCTTCTAATCGATTTGTTTTTACTTTGATTATATAGCGTTGGAATGTAATAAATATAGTTATACAGTTATACGCCTAATTTCCCATTTATATAATTAATACTAGTCTCTTGGATTATTATAGAAATGCTGTTTTTTCTGTCTTATATATAATATATGTAGTTTTTATTTATGTTTGGTAGATAACTAGATCATAAATAACACAATACTTTTATTAATTACGAATTGTATTTGACAACTTTGGAGTACATCACGTCTACTAAATTGTTTTTTTTTTTTTTTTTTTTTTTTTTTTTTTTTTTTTTTTTTTTTTTTTTTTTTTTTTTTTTTTTTTTTTTTTTTTTTTTTTTTTTTTTTCTTTTTAGAAATGAAAGATGTAAAGCACTATACAATAAAGTACGTGCTTCGGGTATGCTTTTTTGCATCACCTGCTATTCCTAAAATAGTGCACATATTCTCTTCCAATCGAACATTCGGTCGTTTACAGAAAAATCATATTTATCTAAAAGTACCCCAGATGTACTCTTGAAAAATAAACTATAGAAAACACACAGAATAAAAAGTAAAAAAAAATGTACGCTGAGTTAACGAGTACACTGAAGAGTGACGTAGATTATACTTATAATACATCTTCAGATGCTATTCGTAGATTTTGAATTATCAACAAAAATTTTGCATGCGAATAATTGACTTCTACATCTTTCAAGTTCTCAATAATCAAACCCTTCAAACACGTACTCAAAAGTAAATAGATTCTTCGGTGACAAAGTCGACGTATCGAATTACGAAATCATATTCAATAAAATAAAGTCAATAACGCTAATGTCTTCTCTTTACAGACGATCTCGACGATAGCCTCCGATATACGCCATATGAGAGATGTTTAGCAATCTCCAATAAATATGGATTAAGTCAGACAAAAATGCTTTCGGTCCTGAGAAAGACGGAGCGAGAGTGCAAACATAACGACTCCTTCGGATGCAAAAGGCGGTAATCAGCACGAGACTTTTTGCACTCGTCAACGTTAGAAAAACCGAGGAAAATGGCAATATTGAGATTCGCACTTTTTACGATCCTCATTTTTTCCCGTGCCGTCGATTCCAGTGCGGAACGTCCGGAGGGGACGAGGCAAAGAGTGAGCGATTGGATAACGCAACTAGTATCGCACTTTGAACCATTACCCGAAGGTGTCAGCTATCCGTGCATGAATCACACTTTGGAGTATCTTCAGGAAACTAGAAGAAACCTTACATCATGGGCTGCTTTAAGTTTGTATTTTTTGTTTAATGTTGCATGCGTTAAAACTTGCCGCTTCCGACGATGACAGTCGAAAACATTCGCTCGAAGGTCAATTATTAAAATGAATGCTTCTTCAAAGATCATAAAGTCAAGAAGGCATTATAATCTTTTGAAACTTTTTCCAATGATTTTTTTAGCTATTACTTTGACGAGTATATGAGGAAAAACCGGGTATGCGTATAATATAACCAAGTTAGGAATACTCATTGATGACCCTTTTATCTGGATGACTTTTTAAATGATATTGTGGAACAATGTATAGGAGTTTGCAATTTGTAGATTTGATCAAACCACGTAGAAATGGCAATAAATGTTGCTGACTATGCGCATAATAAATAAAGGCTATTTGATTATGAAATGTAGTCAGTCATAAAGGAATGTTCGAGGTTTTACTGTATTGTGGATTTCCAAATGCGTATTTGGCGACGTTGGATTTTTCTATTCAGAATCCATACTCTATTAATAAGGAGGAAAAATGTTTTTATTTTATTTCAAAGTTAATCTTGGTAACGTTTATTTAAAAATATTGAGGTCATTTAAAAAATAAGTGCAATTCGTAAGAGTTTTCTTGTCCTTCATTCTATACAAGACAATTAAAAATTGGTTAAAAATACCGAAATTTTACGATACTATTAACAAATCACTGCAAAGATTTAAAGAAAATGTAAAATATTCATATTATATCGATAGTAATTGAAGAATAATAATAGTATAATAAAAAATCTGAACATCCAAATATCAAAACAAAACAAATCTTACCACCAAAAAAGTCTTTGATAAAATACTACAAATCAAAATCATATATATACAGGGTGTCCCAGAGCTGGAGGATATAATTTCAGGAGGCGATTCTTCGTGAAATTTTAAATCAAAAAGTCCTTTTTACCAAAATTCGACCCGACGCATAGAATTTGAATGGCGAGCAATTGAAGTTTAGAAAAAAAAATTACTGTTTTTGCAATAACTCGGCTCATTTTCAGCCTATATTAACGAGTGAGGGCGCATTTTAAAGATTTTTTCCAGCTCAACAATTCTCTTTTAAGAGAATATTATCTGGGATGAATATTTCGCTAGTTATAGCCTCATAAAGGGAAAACATTGCCTTTTTTTGCGGTTTTTCGCATCTAACTCATTCCGGTAAATAGCTAACGAAATATCATATAAACAAAGTTGTAGAGCTTGAAAAGACGAAGAATTTGCACCCTCATACGTTTCGTTTCGATAAAAATTGAGTCCGTGGGGAGACGTTAAATCTCAGAAAAATAGTGAAAAACGCGCTCCATCAATGTTAAATACACGTTTTTCGTCAATTTTTTAAGATCTAAATAAAAAGTCATAAAGGACTTTTTGATTTTCACGAAGCCTTCTGATTTTCAATAGCCTTCTGAAATTATATCCTCCAGTTCTGGGACATCCTGTATATCACATTTTAATAGCTAATTGGGGATACAGTTTTGGACCTTTACAGTCTTGCACAAATAACAAAACAAATTATGTAATAAAAGATAATAATAATTATGAAAGTTTAGCGTATAATTATTTAAAATTATACGAACAAATGACTTGTTTCATGCCCTTATTAGTACGAAATGTTACGATATTCCAAGGGGGTATCTTATTTTTGTTGTTGCACGTTTCATCAAATGCGTAATTCCAGTGATAGAAAATTTAATAATTCTTTCTTTATAACTGTTTTCTGTTCTTCAACAACGATTTCGAAACTTTTCGATTGTGAATCAAATCTATATTTCATTCTTCTTGCAAAACGACTCGTAAAACTTCACTCATAATGCAAGAGTTAATATACATTTTTACGTTATTCGACTGAACACATATTGATATACTTAATTTTTTTTATTTATTCAATACTTCATTGACTTTTTAAATTGATTTTATTCAATTATGAGCCATATATTTAGTTTATTTCTTAAAACATTCTAAATTTTGCACATTGTGAAAAGAGGAATTATGATGGATTATGAAATAGAAGACGGTATCGAATGTACATATACCTATTTCATTATAATTTTCATTATAATTTCCATTATAATTTGATTAGTCTTTCTATGAGAATACATTCGTTGTTCCGAACACGATTTTAATGTCACGTAAATTATTTATCGTTAAGTAGAGTATATGTTGACCTTAATTAATTAATACAAAAAATAAGTTAAAATTAAAACAAAAAATAATACAAATTGAATAACTAACCATTAATTCGTTTAACATTATCATGTATATATATATATAAAGACATTAGATTCTGTGATCCTATGACTACTCGTTTAAATTCGACTCGTAGCTCTATTCTTTCATTCGACGCACTACTGTAAAGATATATAATAACATTTATAATTTGAACGTGGCTAAAATAATAAAAGTTTATGTAATTAATTGACAGTGGCGGATGCAAGCGGCAAATTTCCATCAGGAATGATGTCTGGCAATATTCGTTCCATGGGGAGCTTTGATCAGTGCGTACAAGCACGTCAGCCCCATGGAGAGTACTCAGGGAAATATTGTTTACCGAAGCTGAATTATGTAACGACTAAACAAGATGGCGTCGAAGGAGATGAGAAAATTCCTGTCGAGGATTTCGTGGACCTCATTACGGCCGGTAGAAGACGATTGGAGACCGGAGACGACTGGCAGGAAGTACGTCATTAAAATTCAGTCGAGTTTTCCCCTCCCACCCCTTGCGCAACGGGGCTCACGGTCAAAATCCTTAGTTAATGCTAATTACGGATCCACCTTGCGACCGATCGCCCACTCAGAATTCGCGAATTAAAGCGCCTAATGCCTTTGAGCTTACGATTGTCTGTAAATTTTCCTTTATTTTAGTTTTTATTTCTTTCCTTCCTTTATCTCAGTTTTTCTTCTTTCCTACTTTTACTTCTTCAGCCTTTACTTTATAGTTTCTCACGATTTCCTTCGAGCATCTTTTATTTCTTCGATTATTGCACTTGTTAAAACAGAGTATTTACAGACTAGTATGTCAGTTTCCTAGAAAATTCTTTCTGGGTTTAGCCATTTCTAATTTATTCAGTTTGCTTTATATAAGTGAAAAAATGATTATATCTAAAATGTTTAATAATATCATTTACTTATGTTTCTTCTTTATAATTTCGAAAGTAAATTAAATCTTTGTTACGATTCAAGTAACAATATTTGTTGATAATTTTTGGTACAATAAATATAATTATAATTAAAGATTAGGTAATGAAAATACTAATGTAATAACAATACAGAGAATATGTTAAGATACCCAGAAACTGAAAGAGTATATATATTAGGATTCAAAAGCATTCGAAATGGACAAAATAAGGATTAAAAGGGATTAAAACACGATAAAACGAATGCATTTTTATGCATTTTGTTCTGATTTTGTCCAGTTGTTGAATGCTTCTGAATCCTTTTTGGATTACTGGGTAGGTTAGTATCATCGAATGTTGTCCTAACAAAATTAACTTCGCAGAAATGTAAGCTGATTTTTCATAAAGGCTAATACATGTAACGAATATGATCAGTCAAGGCTTACTAACAATAAAATTGCATTTTTCAGGGTACACTACCATTTCCAATGTTTTCGAGTAGTGAATGGGCTATTTGCGTTCCATCAAGCTGCAGTTCGAGGGATGTTTTCCTGATTGTCGAGGCTGCCATAAACCGAGCCACAGAAGGAACTGGTCTCAATTTTTCTGTCGAAGTCGATGACACTAGATGTTACGAAGCTTCTAAGTCACGAAGTTTTGACGCCATCGAGATCGCCATAATGTAAGACGATGACAACATATTCTAGTTGCGGATTTAATCATTCTGATCGTCATCATTGTATAATATGATGTGGTTTTACAGGTCAATTTTTTTGATATTCGGAGTACTTATATTGATGTCGACATTATTAAGTTATTTCAATATAAGTAAGTTAAGTGCTTTACAGAAAAATCGCCTTTCTCTACCCCATTCTAATAACTTTTTCTTACAGGAACTAGTAAGATGATATCGATTCTCGCAAATGCATTCTCGGTTACTAAAAATTGGAGTCGTTTAACTGACTTGGGTGATCAACCAAAATATACTATCACCTGTTTGGAAGGTATAAGGGCAGTCTCGACGATATGGGTGGTTATGACTCATCAATTTTTATTGATAAGTCAAACACCCTATACCAATAAACTTGCAACATTAAAGGTATTGAGCAACTTTATTTAGACAATAATAAGTACACAAAATTGGCATAAAATTTTTTTGTAGATACTTTAGAAATATTTCTACAAAACCAAGATGTTTTTCATCTGTTATTTTTTTTTTTTTTTTATGGTTCACGAACAA
Source organism: Trichopria nigra (assembly GCA_030522945.1). Classification (NCBI taxonomy): domain Eukaryota; kingdom Metazoa; phylum Arthropoda; class Insecta; order Hymenoptera; family Diapriidae; genus Trichopria; species Trichopria nigra. The sequence goes on from JAPYZR010006601.1 coordinate 6,775, forward strand.
AGGAATCGTTGCACCAACCACATTATAGTAATATAATTATTCCATTGATTGAAACGATAATTTCTGTATATGATATAACCGTGGTGCTCCAACATTATTTTTTCCCAAGTGAGAAAGAAATGGTTTAAATTAACTGAACTTTAAAAATACATGTCCTTTGTTGCATTTATAGGATTAGTAGAATTAATAAATTAATATTAATTTATTTGATTAACACATTAAAGTCCTAATTGGGCGATATTTTTTATCACTTTATGGCTGTCATTTCAGATAGGTTTATCAGCCTTGGAAGAAATCTGTACATATCGTCATTTCTACCCTACAATTTATCGGGTTTTCCGATTCTGTCCATAACATTAAAAATAAATGTAATCCAAAGAAGATACGTTCGATTATTTTACAAATAATGGAATTTTCTTTCACCTAAAATGTATATTTTACCAACAATTTTGAATCAAAATCGGACGAGCAGATCATTATTATGAAGTGAAAATTGTCGGACCATAAACTTCAAAACGTATTAACGGAAAAATTGAATTTCAAAATGGCGATACTCGATAAATTTCTTTTCAAAATGTGATTATTGCAGTTTCTTTTTTTGGTCGCAGATCACGAATCTGTTATTAAATGTGCCGAAATTCAAGACAACAGATAAAATGTGGCGGACGAGAATTTACAAAATATGTCCGTGGTAGAATATAACTGGCGAATATTTTCTAAGTATTTCGAGTTTTATAAAGATATATTATTGCACAAAATTGTACACATTACAGTTGTATACAACCTTTTTGCTCCTTAACGTGGAGGGTTTCGCAACGATACTAGCGAAAATTGCTTATTGTAATATTACAATGGTATTCATGTTATACTGTTGCATATTATTTTACATTGTTATATACACAATTGTATACAACTAATGAATAGGAGAATAGGACTTTTAAGGAAGTTTTATACAATTATATACAATTATGTATAAAAATATATACAGATGTGTCCATGCGTAGAATAATATTCACTTGCATAATATTGAATATTTAGATTGTTATAAAAATGGAAACTTTTGAACATGCGCCCACCATATTAAATTCGCCGTTTTGAATTTCGGCAAGTATAATAACAGATTAGTGATAGCGACCCAAAAAAAAAAAAAAAAAACTGTAATAAACACATTTTCAGAAGAAATTTTGAAGTTTATGGTCTGCTGATGCAAAATTTTAAGAACAATCGGAAATTACCAGATTTTTGTGAATTTTGATAACATATCAACCAAAAATTGCACCCGAAAAATACACAAATAAATCGTCCGTTTAGGACTTAATGGTTTAATTGTAAATACTCGTTTGGCACATTTATTTAACGAAAACTTGATGTATTTTAACGATCACTCGGGTCTCGACGTATATACTTATAAGATGTTAAAGATTCTCCTTTAGTACAAATGCATTACAAGCACGTAACATGTAAATCTGTGGTTGTTTAAACGCGACATTAAGAAGCACAATAAAGCTTCTTCGATAAAAGTGTGATAACGCGGAATAACCTAAACCGACATAAACAGGCTTCTCATAGATTTCCCAAACGCGGGTTTCGCCAGCGAAATATACGCAGTAATGAGTTTTATGGTCGCTGCAACTATAAGAATGGAAGCGATAAACATCACGTTTTTATAGCTGCCATTAGTTCGCTATATTTTACTTAGACGATTCATGACGTTCATCTTTCACCGCCATCGTCTGGCGTTAAAACGTTCATTGAAATCTAAATGGAAAAATCACAAAAGGATGTGAAAATATTAGTCAGAAAAGTTTCTCAGTCGTCATTACTTTCAATAATCTGATAAAATCTCTAATTATTTCTAAGTGTCCTTGATCAGTAGCCAAAGTAAAATTAAAATTAAAATAAAAACAGAAAAATAAAGAAAGTATTATTGGAGCAACCTTACTATTGGCTGTACCAATCATAAAAATTGTCGTGTGAACCAGGAGCTTGGTTGCGGCAACTACAGTACATGGTTGTCTTATCAATACACTTTCTTCTGTCTACATTACTTATATTTTTTTATGTGTATTACACACTGATCCTTTGACAAACTATATATGTCAATATAGTCCCACAAACCCAAACCTTAATTAGTCAAAAGTATTGATTTGATTTTTTCAATGAATAATAAATAATGCTAAAATTGGAATAAATCATAATTTCATCGAGTTTTAAAATTGGTTATTAATTACCTTTTAATTTTCATCTTGCAGACTCACGATAACTTAGTGTATTACATCGTATGGAACAGTTGCGTCAGTGTAGACACGTTTTTCTTGGTCAGCGGACTTCTCAGATCATACAAACTACTTAAAGAATACCAAGATGGAGTTTCTAGCGCAATTTCATCAACTATACAAAGATATTTACGACTAACTCCGACATACTTGTTTGTAATTTTATTTTACGTTTCGATATTCGATAAAATGGACACGGGTCCAAACTGGAATTACTACGTTGGCAGGAACCGAGACGCGTGCAGAGCGAATTGGTGGCAAAATATTTTGTACGTGAATAATTACGATTCTACAAACGAAAAGGTAATGTATTGTTTATTATGTAACGTAAACAATTATAATATTTGCATAATGGTACAACAGTTGCATGGATTAGTTTATTTTTTGTTGTTGTTTTGTAATGGAACAAAACGGAACTAGAAATAATTTGTGAAGATAGCGAACCGTTTAAAATGGTAACATCACTGATGATGTCATAAAAGAGATATCACTTATTTGTTATATTTCATTATTAATATATTGTTTGACTACTACAGGTTTATCATTTAAAGTAGAAAATTCTTTATTACTTGCAAAAGCTAGGGTGTGAATTTGATCATTTTAAAATTTATTATTGTTGTTTGTTTTATATCTGTGGTTATTACACATTTACATTATAGTAAATTGTAGTTTAATTCATTCGTAATAATATTAATTATTAAATTAATCAAATTCAATACCTGTTTATTATTTGTTGCTAATATGGATTATATAAAAGTTAATATTATAATAGGACTAAAAAATTATATATTATAATAGAGGACAATATATTATACAAATTTTTATCACGCGGTATAAGAACCGCGTACAACACTACCTATATAGTATTGCACGTAGCCGTGTAAAGGTATCTGACGGGTTGCCATGCTACAGGCATTACATTTCACATGTTCCGTTTTCATTGCAGTGTTTGTTGCAATCTTGGTACTTAGCGGCCGATATGCAGTTCTTCTTGTTGGCTCCACTCGTTGTTTATCCATGCTGGAAATGGAAGTGGTTCGGGAAAATTACAATGGCCGTTGCAATTATAGTATCGATTATTATGCCAATGACTTTCACGATTATTCATCGGTTCCCTGGTACTTTTGTGTTATCTGAGAGGTAAATTCAATTTCTTATTATTAAAATATACTCTAGTAAAAAAAAAAAAAAACACCAGTTTCTATCCAATTATCCTGGCCTCTATGTTAAAAGTAATGGAGTCCGGAAAAATTGCGGTACTCTGGTCTTATTTTCTACTAGGGTTATATCGGCATGCATATATATATATATACATATGTCGATACCAAGGTATACGTGTGTGCATGTATTTGTACTTCAACTAAAACATTGTAGATAAAATTACATAAAAAATATTAATTGAATTTTACTCAATAATGAAGACAATACTTTTATATATCTTTAGAAATGATATATAACGGATTTAATTATTCTAGGAATACGATTTTAAACTTGTACACAAAAGTACTATACATGGCATCACACAATCGAATGTCACCGTATCTAGTGGGTCTATGCCTCGGAGGACTCATTCGGAAATTTGAGAATTTAATCATTCCGAGGGTATGTTAAATTATATCATATTTTGTTATGAAATATTATTATATTACTTATGTTTTTATTTGGAAGTATTTGAAAAAATAATTGTTTGCAATAACAACCGCTGCGTACAACAATTGTGCTAATACACATTGTGTTTGATATTTTTTCAAATTTTATTGCAAGACACTTTTTTTTTTTTTTTTTTTTTTTTTTTTTTTTTTTTTTTTTTTTTTTTTTTTTTTTTTTTTTTTTTTTTTTTTTTTTTTTTTTTTTTTTTTTTTTCTCAATCTATTACCTGAATACCTGAAACAAAAAATGTTACTCGATTCGGGATCTCTATATCCAATACACATCTCAATATGATACGCCGACCACTTAAAAAAATGCAAAATTCATATTTAAATTGTTTTTGGAAAATTTAAATTAAGAATATATTTATATTTAAATGTATTTTAGAATCCGGAGTATAATGCATGAACACTGTAGAAATTCTGTAAAAAGCACGAGGTTTAACTATTGTAGTTGAAAGTATTGTGCAACATTCTGTGCAGCATTAAGTAAGAAATTGTTTATGAGATGTAATTATAGTAAATTTTAAGCACTCGTATAGTTTAATCAACACTTTTGAGCGCTTATTTTTTAGATGCTATGAAAATGAGCTTCTATAAAGAATAGTAAGACGTACGTTATATCTGAATTTCTTCAATGCATATACACATTGAAGGAATTATACATATTATTTAGAAAGTATTATTGGTATAAATCTTACAAAAGATCATATTGTAGAATAAAATTGTTGCAATCGCAAGAATAATATCAATTGTGATTATCATGCTTGTATTTACAAAAGAACATTAATGTTGACCACTTATAATTGAAAATATATCATTCTATATAGGCATGTCAAATTTCGTATAATTTATACAATTTGTCTGCCTTCGCTCACAGGCTATTGGACAGCTAATGTCCACCGAGTGTACAAATTAAATATATCCATGATGATGTTCAATTGTCAACATATTCTCAAATAATACAAGGACTTGTATTTGACGTTCATTGTACGTCCACAACGTACAGTGTATGTACAATGGACGTACGATGGTCATCCAATATACGTGTGATTCTGAACATCCATCATTATTCGTACACGGAAAAAAAAGGTTGGCTGGTTCAACAAATAAGTAGTAAAGGGTTACTAACTAATTGGTAAACCTAACTACTTATTGGTTGGACCAGCCAAGGACCAGCCAACCTTTTTTTCCGTGTACATAATACAGGAACATCCAATGGACGTCCAGTGTTAACTGGCTTATGAACTATAAATTGTATAATATACCATCCACCAATGCCTCCATTATTTCAATTCCATCCAAATGACATTGTTCTCAATCTTCTTATATATACATTGTTCTGTTTGTTCGCAATCCAGTGGATGGTGTTATTATGCTGGTCGGCGGCACTTTCCGTGATGGGTGCGGTTATTTACGGCGCCTTTTGGATCACAGCGGTTGACCACACGTACAACTTGTGGGAATCCACAGCCTACGCTGCATTTCATCGTTTCTCCTGGGCCGTCGCCGTTGCCTGGGTCATTTATGCATGTCAGACTGGATATGGCGGTAAGCGTTTTCCTTTATCTCTACATTTTACAATAAAGTTCCCTTAACGGGGCCCCCTGAAGTATCCACCAAATGATTCCGCGTTAGCGCCACATTTCACACTTACGGTGATACAGTCGAGTCGAACGCTTTCGCGGGTTGAAATTGAAACTAATAACGCGACGATTAAACTATACGTAACACAACGCGATTACGGCGGTGCGCCCGTCACCGACGTTGCTTTAGCGGCGTTAAGCGCCATGTCGGAGCTAATTGTTCGATGAAAACCCTGTCCCAGCTAATTTTCATATTAATCGTCTCTGTGGGAATTGCTCGCGTTCGGCGATTTCAGGCTTGTCTGACGATCAGATACATGAATAATGCTCGCGGAATGAAATTACGCTGCTAGTCGTCGACGGTGCGTTTAGGTATTTATCGCTCACTTCAGGTAAACATTCGAGACGGCGAAACAAATTTCTGGAAAATTCGTCTAGTGTAAGATAAATGGTAGGCAGTCTACTAATAACGATTTATTCAATATTTACTCGCGCGATTATACCAGGTATTCATCGCCGAATATAATTTTTGTATTCATTCATAACGAATCTCAAGGATATTCTTAAAATATTCATATTATGAATATGTTAATTGTGCTCAGACATATTTAATTTCGTGACTTCAAAAATTCAAATGAATATTGGTGATTAACTATAAGGTTTCACCCAATCTGATAGCCCTCTTCAAAAATGTCTCAATAAGTATAAACGTGGGATATAGAACGTTTTATAGGTTCGTATAATTCTCGTTTCGACGACCGTCTACAAAATCGTCTGAAGGGAAATGATTTTTTAATATTTTAAAATAAATGTGGTATATCCCTGGTCGAAAAATTATCGTGGCCTCGCGAGCTCTATGCTTCTGGAGTCGTGGCCATGGCAAGGTCTCGTTAAATTTTCTACCAGGGATGCTATAGCACTTTTTCCAACGTTCACTATATTCGATTAATAAACGTTATGTGAATACATTTTTAACCGTATTTATTCTCGTAAATTATAAACGCTTTACAAATACGTTTATTACACTTGTGAATTCTACGATCTATATACGTTTTACATACGTAAAATATAATTAATATAAAATATAATAAACGTAACGTATTATATATAGGTATTTAAAACGTTAACAATATACGTATTTTATACTACCATATTATATACGTATATATCGTAAACGTATATAGCATATACTTATACCACTTTTATACCTACTTTTCGTATAATATACGTATATTAAACATTCATGATCTCATCGGGATATTATCATGTTTTTATATAGGGCATGTTTTTGGATGGATTCTATTTTTATAAATTATTAAAAAAAAATTTAATATCATTGAAAAATGAAGTTAAAAATTAAAAATGTGAAATAAAATGAAATTAAGGTTAGAAATACGTGCGCCTCATAGATGTTGTAAGAAGTTGTTTCGTCACTGCACTTTCTTTATTTTCGACTTTATGAATGAAAACAAGACGTAGTTTGCAGAGCAGTTTTCACCGAAGAAAATCGATGATTACAAAGACGTGTGTAGAATACGGTGATTGACCGCTAAGTAATTGTACGTCAACGTCATACTTAATGACGAGGGAAAAGAAATACCGATGACACTATAATATATTTTGTAGTAGAAACGTACTAGTTACCGGTTTTTTCAGTGAAAACTTGTCTCTGTACTAGATTAGTAGAGTTAGAGCTAGTGTGGTAGTACAGTAGAGATAGAACGAGATTAACATTGTACCGTATGAATATTTCTCACAGTTTTGATTACAAAAAAAGTAAACATCTTAGCAACTGAAAAGAATTTTAACAAAAGAAAACAAATTCAGAATTTCTTTATTAAAAAATCTAAAAATACTGTCAACATTAAATTCGAACAATTGAACATAGCTCTGGTATAATTTTAATATTACTATTTAGTATTTCAAAGTAATAAATCCACTTTCGGAAACAATAATACATAATAGTGCGAATCGAATTCCTATAAAATCTACTGCTAACTTTGGTTTCATTCCCTTTGTTAACTTTTAACTTCATTTTTCAATAATTTTCCAAGTTTTACTAATTTCTAGAAATAATTTTTTAACTATACTAAGGAGTACATATTCATTGTTACTTCCTAAGGACTTTTATACTACTCACAGGCTTCAAATGAATTTTTACTTTCTAAGAATGCTCATTTACATTTATTCCGTGAACTTTTACTTTCTTCCAAAGAAGGTATAACGGCTGAAAGATCAGTAAAATAGGACCGTAAGGAAATTGTCATTTTTCTAATTTAACCTTTGATTTCTGTATTAGGTGTGATCAACAAGTTCCTGTCATGCGATGTTTTCCGCATTATGGGCCGGCTAAGCTATTGCGTTTACTTGACGCACTTTGCTGTTCTTCTGTACAACGTTGGCCTTCTTCAGGCACCTCGACAACTTCATCCCTATATTGCAGTAAGTTTTTACAGATAGAATTATATTGAGATTTATTAGTATAAGTGAATGGGAATATGTTAGAGAACTTAAAAAAAGACTTGTCTCAAAGAAATAAGGAGTCGAAGTATTTCAGACAGTAAGATGTTGAGAATACAACATTTTGACAATGTATTTCATTATTTTGAAAATTCCTAAGAATTTATACGGATATCGAATCGACGTAAAATTAAACAATATCAAGAAATTGAATATTCGTAATTTCTTTAAATAATAATTGTATAAAATAAAATAAAATTTGTGATAATTTTTAAAGACTACTATCAAAATTTATGTACGGTTAGATTTTTGTTTTATTTTCTGAAATTTGTATTAAACGTCTGTTTTCGAATTTTTAAAATTTTGATAGTCTGAAATCTTCTTTCATATTCATCAATTGTTGTTTCATTGTGTTTGGATCAAAATTTATTTTTCTTAAAAAAAAAAAAAAAAAATAATAATTCAACTAATTTCAATTAATCTAAAAATTTTCAAGCAATTTTTGGTTTTCTTACAAATAAGAAAAAAGTAGAAAAATTACAGCTTATAATAGCATGATTTACTTTATTGTAAAACGTACAAAATTTTTTTTCTCATTTGCAAGAATGAATAGGGGATTTTAGAGTTGAATGTCATATTTGACACATTTTTGAGGTAGGAGGTTTCCGCAATATTAGAGAAACTTCTCTGTGACAAAATGTAAAGCGGGGTATCCTTTACGATCAAAAGTAGATTGTAGATCTGCATTACTTATTGCATTGTACCTTATGAGTGAATGAAATATCGATAAAAGTTACGAAATTATTACAAAAGTTTACTTGTAAATTGTCTAAACATAAACATTCTAATTAAGAAACGATGAGTGCTCTTTTAAATTTGTAAGCAAAACTTCTATCATGACTTTTGTTTCAGGTTCGAAACTTCACCGGCGATTTTGTTGTCATTTTCTTGATATCCGGCCTCCTGAATTTGTTCGTCGAGCTACCCATGTCAGCATTACAAACGTCATTTTTCCAGAAACCAATGATTCAAAATAAAAGCTAATGAATGTTGCTTCTACAATACGGACTCCTTTATCATTTCTCAGTGTTGAACACAAAGACGATTTATGGTGGGATAATCGGGACTAAGACGGAGAGAAAGAAACGATAACGAGAACAAGGGAAGAAATCGAGAAGGAAGTTGGAGGCACAGGACGAGGAATAAGAATACCGGACATTATTGCATCGCACGTACAGTGTACGTGTCGTACGTTTCTATTTACTTTATCAAGGCGTCGAATCGGCGTCTCGTCTTTTCGGTCGGTGCTCTTTTCCCTTTTCTCCCATAGTTTCCCTTAACCCCTTCCCTCTAACTCCAACGCCCAATATCGAATAAGGCAGCGACAAGGACCGTCGGAAAATCGGGCTGCTGGACGTGATTCCTGCGCGATGTATCTTCTCGTTAGTAGGCTGCTTATCCACTTTCTCGTCTGCACCCGTTTATATGTACGTTTATATATATATATATATATATATAAACTTATACATATATATATATATATACATCACGTTCGACTATCGAATGCAGCGCGAACGCCGTCGGCATTGTGTCGTTGATTTTCGAACGGTACCGCAAAGACGCGACGTCGTCGTGTTTCAGCCATTTTTCGTTTTTCTTCGCCTTTATTTTTGCGGCTCGCCTCTTTCGTTATTCCCTTTCTCGTCTTGTTTTTCTTTCGTGTTTTGCTCTTTTCCGCCGGGAAAATCGAGCGAGTTCGAGTCGAGGATTCAATCCCTTGACCGATAAAAACTGTTTACTGAGATTCGAACGATTGTTATCGGTGGAAAATCTTAAACAGTGTGTGCGTAATATCTACACTTCAATCCACACACCTAAATATATATATATATATATATATACATGATTTACCTTTGAGAATTCGCGTGTAAAGTTTTAAGTACGTGTATTTGCTCGAAAACTTCCAAGAAAATATGATCTTCACAGAAACTTAGAATAATTTTAAGTTGACCAATTACTCACGACTCGAAAGTCGCATCGATTAACACGTCTTATAAATGTATACGGCCACAGGTACCTCGATTGCAGGTGACATGGTTTTAGATCATTTTAATTAATTATTATAAAATTCTTGATATCATCAAATGTATTGCGAATATGTACAGAAACATGTATGCACTATGCGTAACCCGAAAGCGCGTACAAATGTAAATTTAAACTAAGCATATATCTGGTTAACAATTAAGAAAAAAAATGTCAAAACCCTATATTTTTGCGACATCAATGTAATGAATATATAAATCCATATAGATGTACGAAAATATAATACACTGTGATAACGACACGAAAATTGTTTTTTGGCGTTTTAATCAATCGATTGTTGGTACCTACATTTTTCGAGTTTCATCAAATTTTATTACATGGCATATTATGAAACACTCCCAGACATCTCAGAGCAGTCACTAATAATACTATAATAATATTATAATATTATTATAATTTGCGTCAATTACAGAAAAAATGCATATCGTGCGCAGCGTGCGTAAAGTCCTACTTTATGCATTAAAAAGTGAACAAAACCTAATCACGCACAGTGATTACCATCAGAATTCGTTATTTGCAGGTGTTGAATGAAATAATTACGATCAACATGCTTCAAAAAATGGGAACATGAATTTTTATAAATTGGATAAAAAGAGAATTCTGCGAAGCCCCTAGATTGCAATTAAATTTAAACATCTGTATGTTTCGATAAAAATTTCTCATTTCTTTACGTCTTTTCTGCCTTAGCTACAGCACCTTTCTTACTGCTGTACGAACGTGCGCAGATTCCGTAAGAGTACACGATTTTTCACAATTTTGGAATGCGTCTGCAGACATGCGGCGAGACAAAGATTCGAGCTTTGCCAAAATAAACACTGCAACCAAAGCGACCTCACACGGGCTTGTACAACGCAACGTCAAGGATGATGCTGGAAACATCGACGAGTCTTTCTTTCCCCTATTATGAGGTATCTTCCATTTCAATGAGCGGATGAACCTATGAAAAATATCACAACATTATTATTTCTTTTTACGTCTGTTATGTCGGGAATTGAGATTTTTACTTAATTCCCAACGTTGAAAGAGCTTGGTCAATGGAAGGTTGACCACGAGTTCTCTTAAGCGGGACTACTGATTGTCATGACAGGTTAGGTGAATGAAAAATAAAAGATACCGATTATTACAGAGAACAATAGTGTTTTATTTGATTACGATTTCAACGGTCTTTTCAAATTATATATACAATCAATGTTAAATTAAATTTCGTATATATTCACATATAGCGATTTGTTGTTATTTAGACCGCGCGCAAATGTTATTGTTTGCGTGGCATTTTGTAAACTCGCCGACAGGCAGAGGCAGTGACTATATAAAAAACTATAGTTTTGACGAAATAACTCATTCTATATAAAGTTATTGAAATAAATTGAGCCTCGAATTAAAAATTTCTTTATTTAGTCACCGTTCCTTAAAACCGTTAATTTGATAGTTGGTTGCCCACGAAGGGCACAAAAGGGAACGCGCAAAAATTGATTAAATAAAAAAAAAAAAAAAATATCGCAATATTACGCGAACATTATTTTCAATGTGAGAAAAAGAGGGAAGGGAATGAGTTATTGACTTACGCTGGTTATTCTCCTCGTTCAGCGACCCTTGCAGATTGTCCTGTATTGTAACTATATAATTTACACTACCACAGTAGTGACGTATAAATTATTCGAATTCGCGGACTTCGTCGCGGGTTAAAATTTATCGTGTCCTAGCCTTCTACCGTAGGAAAAGAAATCGAATAACGACAAGCGGCTGATTCGAAAATCTTTGTTCGCAATCGAATACCGACTATAGCGGCTTATTCGAGGGCGAAGAGGTAGAGCTGGATAAACGACTGACGACTGAAAATTTCTAACTGACTGAAGAACTGAGAGTGTGAGAGTGGGTTACCGGGCTGAAGTGCTCCTTTTTATATTGATGGTTTACAGCATGCCTTTGTATGTCACATGGTCCAGTTTTCTTATAGTTGAGGAATTTTATTATTCGACCAGTGCATATGACGGTGGGAGTTCCATTTTGATAACCGTCGAGCGCGCGAT
>JAPYZR010006602.1:0-14331 GCA_030522945.1 Trichopria nigra
GGGATCTTATTTCTCACGTTGTGTCGATTTTTACTGTGTATATACTTTTACATCGTTACGGTGACGTAACACGTCATAGTAAAAAAAAAAAGATTAAAACATCCAAACTTGGATTAACAAGAATTCAGAAGTATTCATTGTAGAAGAAATTAGCCAAACTATATTACGAATCGCATAAAAAGAAATGATAATTGAACAAAAATTACAACAAATCATAACAAAAAAACACACTTTCGAATCGTATACATCGATAAACGCATAATACATCAAATGTACATCAAGAAAAGCTTCAAATTTTCACGGCACGCTTTAACGATGAAATTTAGTCAAATTACATTGTTGTTTGCATATTTATGTCTTGATGTTTAATTTACTAATTTGTAACGTATGGACCAAAGGGGATCAGCCAATACGACAATTTGGCGATACAACGCGTATTGTCCCGCTCGTCTTCCAAAATCTAACAAATAATATTGGGCGCCAGCCTATCACTTAGTTGTCGGTTCCCATTTCAGCACTCGTTCGTGACATTTTACTATTCGCGCACTTCACTAGATAGCCATCGCTATAGCCCAGTGGGATAAAGCGGAATAAACGCAATGGTCCTATTCCTCTACATACATTTTTTAATAAAAAATAATAATATTAAAAGTAAGTTTTTCTATAAAATTTTGTCAGTTAATTGGACCATCTAAGACAGATCCTTATAGGGATGAATATTTGTTCTCTAGTGAGCTACGACTATAATGAGAGATACATAGTTTAAAGTAAAGTACATTTGTTCTCATTTTGTTTCTCAGTCTTGTCTCCTCTATTTAAACATTTCACAATTTAGGATTTCCATTATCAATTAATGTTAAGGCAGTCACGTGATCACGTAATCACCCTAACTAGGTTCTGAGGGTGCAGATTATATGTACGTCTTATCATTGTATTTTTTTATGATCGAAATCGGTCGTAAAAAAAATAAATCGGTGCGTTTTCATATAAAGCTGCCACCAAACAAAATTAAGTTGCTAATATTGAAGTGGCCTTCATCAAAGTCTGGGGCCTCCAACACTCAGGAGTTTCACCACCCTTATGAAGTACGCTAAACAATCAACAACCATTATCTATGCGCAATCAATCACTATCCATCTTAGTTCGGTTAATCAATCACAGTGCTAGTGGCCAGTTGACTTTTTCTCTACCGGAAGTACTCTTTTCCAATCGGATGGATGAATGTAGGATTTTAGACTAGATATTGGACGAGGATTTCATTGATGATAATGAAAGATCATCGCAATCCACATAAGAGATTTATTTCATCAACATTACAAATATATAATTCAATTTAATGAATTTTTTATTACCTCGTAACGAATCAAATTCTGAAGCATATTGTAGTCTATCGCTTAAGTTTAACATCGTCTCAAACAGTTCGTACACCGGGATCTGTCGTATAGCGCGGTCGCAGTTCAATTGCCAGACAGGACCCATCGCCGATACGCGACGATCCGGATATTCGACGTCATATTTATCATTCGCAACGAGGTACTCGACATCGTAAGTAGATTTACGAGCGGAATGGAGCTGATTTTCCAGAGTGGCGAATGCAATTATACGCGTATACTGTGCATACTAACAATGTGGGAGAGTGAGAGTGAGAGAGTGAGACAGGGAGAGAGAGGGAGAGAGAGGGAGAGAGAGATGCCAGTAGGGGATGCCACCACGAGGCGGCAGACAGAAGCATCTAACGTCGCAATGGCATTTGCATACTTGGGTATTCATGCGAGGAAAGCTTTCATCAGGGCATTACACGTTTCGGGATTGTTGCCGAAATACTCGCGCGAATGAGCTCTACGCCTTTCCTGTTTCTAGATGTCCCGCGAGTTTGACAGATGCGCGATGTTCAAGTGCGAATTCGCGGGTTTCGCTTTCCTTTTCGGCATCCATGTGACATCGAATTGTGTACAACCTTTCTGAATCTGACAACGCTGTGCGATAACACCCGAATTCTATATCCGAGGGTTTTTTCGCACTATCAGCGTCATTACCCACTATTTCTATTTGTAAATGTCTCTGTTGGAAATAAATATTTTGAAATATGTTTTATACGTTGAACATGTGTAAAATTGAAATTAACTATTAATAAAATTGATCCTGTCAATCTCTTGATTCGACGATCGTCAAACCCTAATCGACATATTCTAATCGTACAAATATTTAAAAGTTTAGGGAAGTTTTTTGGTTATGCAATGAATTCTTGGAACTCCACCTCTGAGTAGGTTACGGGCACGCAATCGTTTAACGATCCCCCGTACCATACACCAGGGAGATAGCAACTTCCGAGAGCGAGGCATTAAACTCTTCGTTTAACTCTTCTTATATAACTCTTTTAATTACTCTTCTTTTATCATTACTATACCCTACATATCCACCAAATATTATATTACATAAAATTCTATACTTATATATATGTAATATTTCATGATAACAAACTCTTAACCTTTGTGCGTCTGCAGCCGACTCTGACTCTGTACCCACATTCTTGTGTGCAATAATGTATGGAATTTTATTTTATGAAATTCATTTTTCACATGACAGAAGGTACGATCTTTAAATCGTAAAAACCTTCGCGTAAATAGATCATGATTTTTACAAGTCCTAACAATAAATAGTCTAAAATCTCTACAGAAATATTACGCTATCCATTATAAGAAATAATCCATTCCAGACGTCCAGATTTCATTGCTTCGTTCATTTTAAATATTAGATAATTGACGAAGAGATTGTGAAGTGCCTGCCTTTTAATATCGATGCAGTAATTTGTACAATTTCTGAAACCAATCTGCAAAATATCAAAGCGGCAAGATAAAAGATTTGAAAGTAATATCACCGGTTTCCCGTTTGATCGCGAAACGAGATTACCATGTGACCCTCTTCTCGCCGATGTGCCTCTTCGATAATTGTCGCGATTATTTACGAGATTTCCTTCAAGGCGATAAGAACAATGAGAGTCTCGAGTCGAGGGTTGCAGAAGCTAGGCAACTTTTCATCACCCCTACCCTTTTCTTCCTACTGTGGCGCTAATCCGATCACGGAGAGGAACGAGATGTCCGTTCGGCTGTAACTTTGCGATAATGGATATTGCCATTCAAAGGATCTCTCGCGTTAAATGACATAGCGGCGCGTGGTCTGAGGACCTGCAGGGCGGGAATCATCCGATTTTGCGCGGCTTACTTCTTTAGAATCTTGCCGTTAGAGCGTTTTATTTTATTTTTGTAATTTCATCCATTTAATGTTCGGATTTTGTCGAGTGGCTTCTCTCTCGAACGAAATGAAATAGTATTTTTCGTGTTTAGGGCGCAAAATGAATGTTTTGCTCCCGTAATACGAATGTAAATTTTCGCCACGGTACAGAATTATATATGGTCGATTAATCACAGTTTTGGGAACTTAACATTATAGTAAGACTATAGATAGAAAGTACGTTAAGAAAAAAGTTGAGGATCCAAATCATGTTCACGTGGCAAGTCAACCGATGACTTTTGATATCGATTTATTAGTGAGCGCAGATTGGATTCCATCCAAAAAACCAAAAATCCAGAAATTGTTATTAATTGAAAAAAATATACCCAATTTCTCAGCCAAGTTTTCTTGTCGCTTTATTACACAGGGAAATTATTTTGGACTTCGGAATCACTATTAATGAACTAACGAAATCAAAACATCAACTGTAATTGGACTAAAAATAACTACATAATTCAGTGGAGATTTGTATCATTGAACTTTCTTAGTGATTACACTGGTATAAAGATAACTTTTTGTTAAGATACAAGTCAGCTCTGAAGACGATCGTTCCGTTGACACTTGGGGAGAATAATAAATATGCTAAATAACGAATACCGTGAAGCTTATATTACGACTCCGTGTCTAATGTTTATTCCATCCCTATAAGCGGAATTTGGGAGTTAATTATTAATGCCCTTCGTAAGCAGCATTACGAGATGGGGTGATTACGTGGATGAAGAACGGCGACGAATGCATGCGAGCGTCAGCAGGCAGACGTGGCAATGCTAAAATCCGTAGGGTGTTGGGAATTATAAGTTGAGTCGAATCCTTCGTGGGAATTGACGGCTTGCGAGGCGACAGACTCACCTTCGCATTACTACCAGCATAGGTCCAAGTGTTATCTCTAAGCTTCTAAAAGGTACTCGTCGCACTCGAATCTCGCACTTCATTGCAGTACGTAGCCTTTTCTCAAGTTGCGTGGTTTCACATACGTGATATTTTCAAATTCGTTCCACTATCGTTTGGATTTCGATCGTTTCTGTGCTGTGGAATTTAGAAGCTCAATAATGAACGGTATTTTTTTTTAACGTATTTCATCCCTAGGCTGTTAACTCTGGAGCAAGAAGCAATTAATCACATTTACAATAAGAACAAGATTGTTTAATATACGTATATTATACGAAAAGTAGATATAAAAGTGTATTATAAAATATACGTTTATGTTTAACGTTTTAAATACCTATATATAATACGTCACGTTTATTAAACGTATAAATATAGTTTTTGAAATGCATAATTATATTTTACGTAATATAAACGGTTAATAACGTCTTATTCACACAACGTTTATTAACCGAATATAATGAATGTTGATAAAAGGGCTAGTATATATACCATATTTATTTTAAAACATTAAGTCGCTTCAGACGAATATAATGCGAAACGTTTATAAAACGTTATTAAAAGGAAGATGGATTTTTCGATATAGATTGGTATCACGAAAAACGTGATATGCATAATACTGGAATTTAACATCTGAACACGCTATCATTGACAAGATCGAAATGATAACAGAAATATACATTTCTTTATCAATTTTGTATCATTTCACTTGAGATACCGCCGTATACTAAAAAATTCAGAGAGAGCTACTATAATCGCCGAAAGATCATAAATAAATTAATGATTTATTATAAGAAAAAGTATAAGCTCTATACTTAGTTATATAATTACAAAAATATAACGGTGGTTTCAAAAATTCTTTTGTAATATATAAAAATCGATCAATTCTTATCATTGTGAAAATAAATCCTACCGGTTGTCATTGACTATACCCTCTGTTTTTCTTCCCTTATCGCATATATTTCGTTTGCTCGCGCGATTGGCTTATAGAGTTCAATGGCTATAGTCTATAGCATTTTAGAATGAGGAAATCGAGTATAGATCAGTGATTTAAACCCTATTCGGAATTGGTACTATCGAAAGAACCCCCGGTCTTATTCGAATAGTGAAACTTCCCAATAGAGTCATTCTGTGTGATATTATTGGGTAGAAGTATTGCAATTCAAATGCTTTGACTACACAGATAGCAATTTTGAAATTTACTCAGTGTATTTGAATCTGTCATAAAGTATCTTTTACTCACGTATTGCATTTTAATTACTTTATATTCTCTTTTAAACGTGTAGCATAATAAACTTTATATATTAATTTATATAGACTTCTTTATTATCTTTAGTTTATACATTCTGAATCATTTCCATAAAAATCTTGGCATTTTTATCAAATGTAACTAAGTAACATTTCTTAGAACAATAAGACTTAGTAGTGATTCCATGAGATCTCTTGAAAAGAATAACACGAGAATTTTACGATATTTCATATTCACATATATGAAATTATACGGATATTGATGATCTTCAATGATAGCCTCGTAAGGTTCTTATTTTGATTGTCATAAATTTTTTACATAATTATAGTAGGAATTTTCCTTTTAATATATGTTTCATTGAGTCATAAATTCGTATATATATGAAGTGATAAATTATGAAAAGTCTTATTGCTGTTTATCTACCCAACATATCATTTATTGATTATTTCCGTTTTAATAAAACTCATTCACTGTTCTTTCATATTCTTCTTTTCATTCCGAGCCCACCTGTCGTTGGCGTTCGGCTCGTGAGATTTGATTTCAGTCATTCGATTTTATGCTCTCGAGATTCACTCTTACACTGGGTTTCGCGTCAATAAATCAAATCAAGTCTAGCGCAGCAAAATTCTTATATTGCATCTATAAGATTCTATCGGTATCTGAAATTACTTTGAAAAGTACGCCTTCGACAAATGCTGACACATAGGGAAATTAAACTACTACTACCAAAGGAACTTTTCAGCAAGGCTTTCGAAAAAATATTTTTGCCCTGCGAAATAACGGTTTTTATTTAATTATTTTTTTCTTATATTCAGATGTTATTAATACTTGAAACAAAGGAAAACTAAATGATCTGTTTGTAAATATTTAATTCAATATTTCGAGTTACTAAATTCTGACGTCTTCTTATGTTTATTAGCCTTAATATCTAAATTTGGATGAATAAGAAGTTATTATATATAGTATATATACAATTTATAAATTATGCAAGAGCAATACCTATAAATGAAATACTTATTTGATGTCTTGTGCACATGAACATTCTAAACTTTTCTTGTTAGTGAATACGGCAATTTTAAAATGTATATGATTTATAATGTTAAATTTGAACTATCATTGGGTTCTAGAGTTAACTAAAATAGAATCTACGTAATCATAAAATAGGTGTCTGCTATCGTACACTGTATGATGGAAAACTATTGTCATGTTTAACTAATATGAACAATTTTACTTCAAATACGAAATTTATCCCACACAGTGCCCTGTATCGATAATGTTAGAGGTTATGAAGTATTCTATTGCATTGAATTTATTCCTAGTCTGTTGAAAGTATATAAATGTTGTAATCCGAACAAAAAAAAAAAAAAAAAAAAAAAAAAAAAAAAAAAAAAAAAAAAAAAAAAAAAAAAAAAAAAAAAAAAAAAAAAAAAAAACAAAAAAAAAAAAAAAAAATCACTAATCAAATACTATAGTCAAGAAGCTATTCAATATGCACTATAGCATGAACTTTGAATTTAAGGCGTTAGTGAATTTGTCAGAGCACGGTCGACCAAAAGAAAAGTACCGAAATTATATATGCTTTTTGTGGGCTAATGCTAATTATGTGCTCAAATTAAAAATATGTTGTGCCCTTATAGTGTTTCGCAGAATCAGCTGTCAGAGCATTCTAAGAATAATGATCAAAGATTTATCCTGTCGGTAACTGGAAGCGTGACGTAATTATGTGCTTTTTTTACCACCTTTTACCACCGAATTTCAGGAGCTCAAACAGATAAATTATCGAAATACGAAATCCAAGCCTCAGAAAATCTCTTGTTCATCAGAAAATGTCGTTTATTCATGTGCTAATGAATATCAACTAATTTCGATTTGTATGCTCGAAGCCTCAGTTCAAAAGGGCCACCCACTGCAGGGAAAAATGTAGTAAGTACAAAACGAAATTTTGCTACATTTTTGCATTTTGGGCGACCCTACTCCGCCAGCTTCACAGACGTGAATTTATCCGTACAGAACGAAATATTGCAGTAATATTGTAATATTGCATAATATTGCAGCAATGTTGAAATATTACAGCAGTATTGCTATATCAGTATGATATATCACATAACAATATCGCCGCAATATTACCACAATATTGCATTATGATATGACACAAAACAATATCGCTGGAATGTTATCACAATCTTGCATTAGGTTAAATCACATGACAATATCCCTGAAAATATTATCGCAATGTTGCATTATGATATACCAACACTGCTGGTTTATCGAGAAAGGCGGATATTTTATATTTCAACAATATATGTGCAATATTTCTGTAATATTTACTGCTGTACGGGTAAGTGGATTCAAATTCGACGTTTTTTTTCTTTAATTTTATTTTATTTAAACGATTCCTATACTATTATTATATATACTTTAATTATTGTTATATACGACTTTTACTCAGTTGTGAGATACGGAAAAACGCGTTGAAAATAAATCCATAATTTCTGTCAAATTGCTTTATTTAAAATGGAATACGATATCCTGATGGACCTTTCAAAAAATCACTCAATCCGCGTTATTTCGTAACTAGCCCTATTTTACTTCAAGTTACGAGGGGAGCACCGCAGATATACGTGTAATGGAAAACCGTTGCTAGTGCCTCTAATCATTGCTCGCTCGCGGTCGATGTTGCGCAGCTTCGATCACGAGGTTATCGGGGGCAACGAGCTACGAAATTGGCCTGCGCGAGTGGAACACCCGCCGTATTTGCAGCAGGAATTTTCGCCCCCGACACCCCAACGATCGAGCACCCGCTCGTTTGATACGATATGCGGATATTATTCAATATTCACATAGTCAGGCACGTTTGGTGTTTGATTGCCCGGTTTCCCACCCCTGTAATTGATGAGTTCGGCCCTATGTCCTCTCACCGCGCCGCAAAATAAAATTCGACGCACTCGCGCGCGAATGATTCGGGCCGGACGCGCGAAATGCGTAATGCTGTATCGTTATTTAATCAGCAATATTGGCAGTTGGCAAATTGCCGTTTGACGAAGATTCGATTCGTCGAAATTTTTGCGAAATAACTTTGCGTCGGCAAACTTTTCCGACATGGCACACGCGATTGCGTGCTTTAATCGCGTCATAATTTCGTATAGTTTCGAATATCGATCGAAGGGATATATCGTGCATCGGGTTGCTTGTTTTTCATTAAACTTTTGCCTGTGCAGGCTTTGAAAGGTTGAAATGAGCATGTGATTATAATGCGCCCCGCGTATAGAAATATTAAGTATGGGATTAAATCTGGGAATAGTATGGGAAAAACTATGGTTAAATATAGGTTATACATATACTCTGATGGTATGGCATATGGACGTTTCCCATACTATTTCCCACACTCATTAAATTCAAATCATGGTAATATGGTTTTAGTATGGCTTGAGTGTGTAGCTATGCGGTTTGAGTAGTAAATTACATAAATTGTACAAAACATAAGTATGACGGCAATAAAGATAGATCTTTTTTTTTTTAAATATTGATTAAAATTTTAATGGTTCATACAGAGTATGAGTACAGTTGAATATATTATAAATAGTATAGGGATAGTACATATAGTAGTAATATGGACAGAGAAATATAAAGTATCGAAATAGTATGGGAAAGATAAGTCTATTATTTGATTTATGTGGAATCTGTATGGGAGAAGTAAAGGTCAAAGTATAACGATTTTTGAATACTGACGACAGATTTGTAATCGCAGCGATGTCAAAAACCATTTGATACTAAATTTTATAAAAATCTATGAAGTTTTGGGATTTTGTACGAATAGCTGTGATATTACACATAGACAATCACGTTTATCGACATTTTGTGTCCGCCATTTTCGACGATTCTTTTCGGAATATTCCCATCTGATATCACATTCATTTTTGACACGATATTTATAAGTTTACAGGTATATTCTATATGGCCATTATTGATAATAAAATACAATAAACTAAAAATAAAACAAAACAAAAAATGTTGTTTTTTTTTTTAAATCATGTATAACTTTTTTGCTTGAAAATTTTTTAAATCTTGACATGCAGCATCAAAAAGAGTGATTCTAAATTAGAAGTTTAAGTGCTAAAATATATGTATCAACCTCCATGAATAAAATTTCTACATTTTGGTCTTTGAATGAACTGTTGGTAGAAAAAACGAGAATTTTTCCCTGGTTTATGCATTGCCCTGGTTTAAATATTATTGGTGACAAAATTTTAGTTGATTTTCTCGTGATTATGTAACGCTATCATTTGCCCAGAAGACAGCAATTTGTTTTATAGCCAAAAATTTCGAAAGGTTATGCTCAATATGTGACTGGCTTCCTGTCCTTTGTAGTATGTGAGTGTATATGTTTATTTAATGCTCATTTCTTACCCAATTTCTTGGTAGAATCTAGGAACAAACAATAATAGATGAGTAAAATAGTATGGGACGAACAAAAGTCATATGAAGCTAATTATGAGTCCATTAGATTTCTCTAAATGGACTTCAAGATTGGTGTAAAGAAATAATGAGGCTATATATATATCCAAAAATAGGAGAACATGTTCAACAATTTAGATTATATGTGAAGAAAAATCCTCGTTAAGTTCATTTTATATTATCATGAAAAGTTATGGACTAGTTGTAGCTGATCAAGTTATAATTATAAATATATATATAACAATTAAAAGTTATTGTTCTTCAACACTCTCGGCCTTTAATTAAAATGTATTGGTCTAATAATTGTACTTTTCAAATAGTGTATGCGAGCTGCGCGTGCGAACGTTTGTCTGCTTCCGAACATTTTTCTGTGTGGAATAATAGGTCCATCAGGTGGGACTAAATATGACTGAAGCGGGGTTACTATAAGGTAGCGATTTCATGCTTCGACACATTAAAAGTAATCCAATTAGATTACTTTGACATAATAACTCTGTTCAGAAATAGTTCAAGTAGGTACTATCAGGAATTAATTACTAGAAATAAGACTGTATATTAGATCGATGAGAAAAAAAGTTAACATGAAAGAAATAGTGTAAAGATTTCAAGTAAACATTCAGTCTAAAATATGAAAACGGTATTATACGAAAGTATAAATCATCAGCATCGCATTTTTAGGCATTACGCTTTCGAGATATAAAAACGAAACCAATGCAACGTCCGGTAGTCGAACAAAATGCAGATTGCACACACCTGCGAAAAAAGGCCATGAATGAGAGAAGCAAAAATGAAGCCACGGCAGTAGTAGATAAAACCATCGGAAAAAGAAGAGGGACTAACCGAAAAATAGAGGAAGAAATGAGAGAGAGAGAGAGAGAGGAATCGTTCGGGAGCGGCAAATGCTGGCGAGAGCCCTCGAGGCGTCGTCGAGTCGGTCGGTATAACGCGGAACTAACGCCTGCGACCAAGCCTCCTCCTCTTTTTCTAGCTGCGCGAAGGAGATAGGGGGACTTATCGGGAGTCTAATTAAACTGGAGTATAAGAAATAAAATGAAAGGGGCTATCGTTCTTGCGATAGGCCGCGGGCTCGCGAACTGTACGGGCGATGGGCAGGAGGAGATGCCGGGATTGGTTCGAGCCCCCGGGGTCGGGGGCGCCAGAGGCCTGGGAAGTAATTAGGCTGGAGGCGAGAGATGTTGCGGATATTGTAACACGGTGGCTTGCTATACTTGCTGCTCTAGTGCTTGCACCGGAAGCGATGAAATAGAACCCGAGAGCAGGAGGGTGCTGGGACTATACGGTTGTTGTTATCTAACTTAAATGAACCGCGCACTAATATCGTTAGAGCCATTTCGATGCGATGTCATTGTTACGCCGCGCCGAGAGAAACTCGTTTTCATCCCCATGCTCTCATACCTTCTTCCACCCCGCTTCTAAGAAAGAACCACTGCTGCACGCCACTGACTTCATTAAAACCTATAGCACCTCAGACTTTTGTTCGAGATTACCGGAGATGGGGCGTTACGTTTCTACAAATTGTTACCGATTTTAACGAAGCTCTGTAATTAGTGACTGAATAAGTTGCCGGATTGGGCTACTTATCTTCTAATCGTTCATTAAAACAGCATGATTTGCGACTTTGGTAGCCCAGGATTTAGGAAATCTCGCACTGAATACGTACAAATGAAGCCGTTGCAGTTTTCATTGAGTTCGTACATCGCGGTATTTGCCTTTTTGTCAATGAGGTAGCCTTTTTTATTATTATTCATTATTGCACCAAGTTGGTCCAGATTAGTAATCCGCCGGGGCCCGCCAGTCCCCACCTGCAATTGATTTTACCTCTTCTGCGTCAACATTCGTGTGCACGCATAATGTATTATGCTCAACTTTTCTAAACAGGTTTCTTGGAGGTCATCAGCAACCAGTGAAATATCCTACCAATAATTATCAGATGCTTATCCATTTGGTTGGGATCCAGGGGGTAGTCCTGAACGGAGGATGTCATCTCATCCAGCTGCGATTTATGACAAGTTTAGAGTTCTTTTTTATTTCAATCGTGTCGTATTATCCATGGAATTAACGAATTCGCCGATCCTAATTAACGCGAGTTTTTTGCCCTTGCCGGTGTCCTTTAAATTGATAAGGGACGGTCGATGAAATTCTGAATAAAGCTCGACACTATCAAAATATAGTTCCAGAAGAATTCAGGATCATACTGAATTCCCCTTCGCATTCTATTCTACTTTTTCATATGATTAGCCATTAATTCTCATTCGTTGGTCAAAGTATTGCAATTCAAGTCACGTAAAATAAATCCAAAGTCTACACTCTGAGGAAAGTAAAAAGGTGTTGGACGTCTGGGTTTACATAACCTCAAAATATTAACATATTATCAATGCTGGGATAATGTGTAATGATAAAATGAGTGGTACCAGTGACCTACTAAATTCCCTACTTCTTATGGCGTTATTAATATAGAGTATGCATTCAAGACTTTACGAGTGCAGAGAATTCATAAGTTATTCATAATATATTCATGATGATTCTAAAAGTAAAATTTCGATTACAATATATCCGACCCATTCATGCCATCCGAGAGATCTCATGTCGCTGGGAATTTTGTATATTCTGGTATAGTTTGCACTATTTACACATCTCGCTTCTTCTACTCTTTGCTTACTCTTACCAAGATTTTACTTTCCATGTGATTATGTTGAATTCGTCGGAAGTACTCTCGAAATTTCGCCTTGGAGACCTGAGGCTTAATGCTGAAAGTTTCCACTTTTTTTTTCTTTTTTGATAAATATTAAACTTTCTGTGATATTGGAAACACTTGATAAATGTATAGTGTAGTAGTACTGTTTAAACGTCATTTATTACATTTAAGTAGAAACTACAAATAACTACATTGTCGTTGAAATAAATATATAATAAGAAAATCGTTACCTGGGATATTGATCTGATGAAAGGTAGAACGAAACAATATTTTTACTTTTTCATCAAATATTTACGTCTTAAAATTCGAATTACGAAGAAGTTTAGTGCGCAAATAATATTGTTTTTTATTGTTTTATTGTTTGCACTTCAAACTATATTAAATTTAAAAATATATATTCTGGTTAATGATGTCAATTTTTTACAAATAAAGTTCTCAGTCTAAAAGGAGACATTAATATTTCTTAATTTCACAAAAAATCACCATTTTATTTCAATTATGATATAGTTTTGATATTTTGGACATCCTGATGTATGAGTATGTTTATTGTAATTATAAAAGGAAATTTTACTTTGATTTTTCAGTATATCGTGTCGAATTAATTTTTGATCTACATTATTATTTTTGTTACTATTCTTAAATGTAAAACTTATCACTACTATATATGTACAAAATAAGTCGTCATTAAGAATGAGAAACTAAGAGGGTAAACATTTGATGGAAAAATATTTTTCAAATAACTACTATTTTCATGAATTTTTATAAATACTTTTATTATCGAACACAAATTATCCTTCGATCATTACGCAAAAAAAAAAACAATCCACGTTATCGCATATACATATATTTTTTCTCAATTAACGTGAAACGGAGAAGTGCTTGCGTACATTTTTTTCAATCAATGTCATTGATTAGTTAATGCTATTTTCCAACCTTCCTTGTAGCTTCATTTGCATCGAAAAAGTAGATAAGGCGTGTTCCGGACAGTCGGTGATAAGGGTAATCCCGAAGCTCGGAATATTTTAATCACGATATCGGCTCTTGGCGAGACAAGCAGTGCACTACAGTATTTACATATGAAAACTATTGGCCTTTCGATGGAGTAATCCGAACGACGCCGGCAATCTGATATGAAATCAACCTGGATTTAAGGATCACTTGGGATTTGCGGTTAACGACATCGAATTCCCTTCCGCGTTTAATTCCGTATTAGGCTAGAATCAATGCGTAGATAAGTGCGTAGAAATTATTATTTTATTTTTTGAAGGTCGTTTATGATCAAAAATCATTTCTTTATAGTTAAGAATATAAGACCAGTTTATTGCCATTTTTTCTGGACTTTGGACAGAAACTGGTCTCATTTTCTATAAGGGAATATAGAGGAATTGTTGACGTTAATGACGAAAGAAAACAAAATAAATCATGGACATAAATTGATTCTTGCTTTCAGACGTTCGATGGATTTTGCAATATCTCTTAAGTACGTTTCATAGAGTAAATCAGAGGTCTAAAACTAAAAAATATGATAATCATATGTATATATATTAATAAAGGTGCACATCTACATATAATATGGATATATTTAAGACCATCTATAATTGTATGAAAAATCCGTACATGTTTATATCTGTAAATACAAGTTACTTCGCCTGACGCAAGGCGGGCGAAGTATTGAATTCACCAACAAAAATTTTTCCGATTCTTCGATTTTGGGAATTTTTTGGTGGAAATCTAT
>JAPYZR010006603.1:0-22257 GCA_030522945.1 Trichopria nigra
AAAAAAAAACTTGTGTTATTTGCGCTTATATTTAAATCCAATGGTACCCCATAGAACACCCATCTTGTTGTGAAGTTATATATTTTTGAGAGATGATCCGGGAGCAATGTCGCTTGTCGATCTACCAACTGAATGTTACCTGACGAATTCAATTCAATATCTGATGGATCGAAATAGTCATCGAATTGATATGCAACATTCACTACACGTCCGTAAAAGTCGCGCAGTTTATCTGGAAATAATTCCGTTGTGATGTGAAAGAATCACGAATATAAACATTTGGAACTGATTAAAATGTTGAACTGTTGATTCAATAACACTCATGCTTCTACCGTAATTATATGCTGATACATTTCGGGAAATAAGCTCGATCACTGTCACGTGCACCATCTTTAGTTCCCAACAAGTTTGCAGATATTTTTTCATATTATTGTCCTCTTTCTTCCGGCCAAATGTGATTATTAAAATATTCGGAAATTCTTGAAACCATACCAATTGACCAATAGCAATGTGAATCGTATCGAATAATTTCGAATAAGAGAAGTTGCGGCTGTAAGTATTTACTAAGATTACGAAAAGAGTCGAAAATCCAGGTTGACTTAGTGCAGGAATTGTCCGCCATTGATGTTCCGTTGTGACCCAATAATAATCGAGATTAAGCTTCCTCGAATCATATAATGCCTGCATACTAGTCACGTATGTTGGGTGCGTTTCTAATATTCGTTGTTCGACTAGATTGAAAATTGATTTAAATTGTCTCGAATGAGAATCAGTTATCAGCGCCACTTGTCTATATATCTTTCTCTTCTATCCAGAAGATTTTCTAAATGTTTTAAAAAATTCATTTGATTTTCACATGTAGCAAGGTAAACCTTTAGGATTAAAAGAAACCACAAATTCATGGCAATTACAATTTTTTACCACGTGCACTTTTAGAACTAATATATTGAAATGTGTTTTACGTTGAACCTTTATATACTTGTTCTATGACTTATAAGCGGCGAAACACAAAGTTGTAAATATATTTCTTTACGCCTCCGCTCCCGCTCGCGCACAATCGTTTACCGTTTTTGTAATTCTCCCTGCTCTACTAGTATACATAGACCGTGTATTAGCAATGAGCGCACTAAAAATATATTATTCACATGAAATGCATAACCGCACGTCAGAAAATATTATATGCCATTGAATGAACCTTGCTCTATTATTGATTTTTTTTTTTAGAAAGTATACTCTAGCCCTGACTGTCTCTTTGCAAAATTACATATATTTTGTTAAGGAAAAGATGAATCGTCGAACGAATACTCACTTCAATCAGACATATCTAAAATTCTAACTTTGTATACGCGTTGGGTTGGCGGCCGGAGGTCGCAGGGGAGAAGCCCCTAGTTTAAGTTGTATTTTATGAAAGAATTTTTATTGTAATATATGTTTATTGTGATATTTAATGTGTAGTGTTATTACTTGTGTTTGATTATATGAGAAATAATACTAATTTATTGTTATTGATTTACACGGAAAACTTCGATTTATCCATTTGTTTAAACGATTATTTTTTAATAATAATTGCAAACGGGAACCCAATGAAAATATGTAATATCGACTATTTTATTAAACTGAATTGATTGTTCTTCCTTTGAATTCCTCGAATCACGTGGAATCCAAGACCTACTTGAGAAAGCACTTGTCTTCACCAGCCACGTGGCAGAGCGAAATCCACAGGAGAATGAATTTGTATATACGTTCTTGACTTACACCTTTCAGTGTTGGTGGAACCGTGGTCAGGGAATAATCTCAAATTTATAGGCCGAACATCAGTCCAGTATTCGAACATCGATTGGTCACTGCCATAGATAGAGTTGAGTTCCCAAAGGTATGAGAACTCAACAAGATATTCTTTGATGTAGCAAGAAAAGAATATAATCTCTCCGGATAAGCTTTTATTTGTTGCGTCGCTTCCTTCACCGATTATAACGTCAATACAGCAAAATGCAAAAGTTTAAAAGGGGGCGGTCAAGGGAGGGTGGAGGCACCATTTACCTGAAGTTTACTAGAAATTTGGTCGGAATTCGTGGCTGGGTGGTCTTCAGGGTCGCTGATTTCAATTCAGAATCAGAAATGCAAAATTTCGAAATGGGGTGCTGGGAGAAGGAAAAATTCAATTATTATGTAAAATTTATTATGAATTTGATGGGAACTCGTTGTTCAATGGCTTTCGTAGTCACATGTTTGAATACCTATACCGAAAATGCAAACTTTTCTATTGATCCGGTGGAAGTCGTTTATCGCATCAAGTTTACATCGAATTTGATTAGAACTCGTTACTCGAGGGTTTTCGGAATTGCTCTGGGATTTTGTTAATTACGTTCCGTAGGTCACTCGCAGAATTAAATTGGAATTTTTTTTTTAAATGTCCAAAACCAACGTTATTAATACCGAGTAAAGGTGTAGACGCACTAAAAATGGAATAATTACAAACAGTTTTACATTCAGAATTCAATACTTGAGCCGGCTTGCGGACGACGAAGTTTCGAAAATGGTTAATTTCAGTGGAACAATAAGTATCAGTTCAAAATTACTAAAATATCACAAATTCATATTATTACGTCGATCCACGACGTAGGTCTGATAAGGTATTAAATTTGGCCACTTTGAGACAAAAATTATTTAACTACAATTTTCCAGCAAATGATCACGATTCAGACCATAAGGGACCTGCAAGTGCAATAAAAATTTTTCTGTTCACTTGCAGGTACATACATACATATATATATGTATATATGTATACATATATACATGCGAAATGTGCACATTCATTGAGTCCCGCAGGGCGCAGCGAAGCAAGTCGGGTTTATAGAGGGCGGAACCGTCACGTGGGATTGGCGGTTTGAGGCCGCAGGTGTAAAGCTCCTAATTTTTTATATCAAATTGTAACTCAGACATCTTAGAAGCATAAATTGTTGAATTGTTTACCATAAACTCGGCTCATAAATCGGAAACATTCAACTCTTTAATAATTATAGGCAGCAATAATAATACTGCTTAATTAATCAATTTGAAAAGAATTTGATAAAATATGACGAAATATAGGTGATGAAGCTGTTGCGGATATATAGAATCAATATTTGATCTTTGCGTGGTACCGTATCAGCATGAGTTTTCTGCAGTTTCCCCACGCTTAACAAAAATGTGGGTACTCCTCATAATGACGGCTGCAGATGCATAACTGAAGAGTCTTGTTGGTGTTTAATAGAGTTGAGGAAATTCTTTAAAATGCTTTCATTTGAAATTGTAATAAATATAAATAATTTAATTTCACAAAAAGGTGCTTTTTAATTTCACCCACTCAATTACAAAAGCGTTACGTATCACATTGTGATGACTACATTGCGTTCATTAATATTTTGATCCTTTAATGTTATTAGAAAGGTTTATTAGAGACTTTTGTCGTGTAAGACGTTTAACAGCCCTTTAAATGTTTGTATGTACATAACTTACGTGGAACGCGGATCTTTTATCCTATATAATGAATATCGATTTAAGAAAGTATCAATATTCTGTATATTTTCATAATCAGTTGGTTCATAATAAAAGAATTTTTCCATTTTGCTTCGAGAAATACCAATGTTCCCGTCATCATATGCTCGTATAATAAATAAATTTAAAAAAAAACATAGTAACGTTTCTCTGTATATGCGCTAAGAGGAACAATGCTCGTTATGTTCCAATGACTATATACCCTACGTCCAAGATTCAACAATAGCAGCTTGAATTCGCAAAGCACTTGGAATAATGGCATCTGCAGAAAGGTGGACAGCGTCCTCTTTGAAAAGTTCAACTTACAAGGAACGATTTAAATGTTAAAAGGGACCTCGCAGTTGTCGACGCATGCGCGGTCCCTCCTTCGACGTTCGTCGCTCTTGACTTCTCTGTCTTCCGTTTGTCTTTGAAAATGTTGCCCTCTCTATGTTCTCTCTTCCTCTTGGAGTGGTCTCGCTAGCCCTTGTTCCTCCCCTTAATGTCTCACTGCCACTCTACCATCCTGCCTATTCCCTCTCTCTCTCTGACCACTGCGCTAGGAAGCTCTCCCTCCCTCGAGTGTTGCATTCCTCTCGCGCAGGCGAGGTACGAAATGCGAGCTTCTTGCTCGCTCCACCCCTTGCGTTCAGCCTCCCACGCAACCTGGCGCTGCAAGCTGCCTCGGTCAATTCTCAACCAGTATGGCGCTACGCGCTCCGGTACAGTATCATCCGTTCCACGATGTCATCCAGCAGTGCACAAAACTGCGCTGACGTAAACACGACGTAAGCTCAGAATTCGTGTAAGAACATCACGGTCGTACGGCCATTGATTAGTACGAGTGCCTCGTGGGGCGTGAAACGTGGGTGGACAATTGATACCGAGCAGTGCAGTCAAAGGATCAGAGTAGACCAGGACATATGCTAAACCGCGTGTTGCGGCAACAGAGGCAAAGCTGGTCTGTAAACGGTGTTGGTCGGTATTACGCAGGCGCGATCCCTTATTTTTTAACGGTTGCTTCCGGGACCACAGCCGATGACATCGCTCTTTCTCAACTGCGAGTGACACAATCGCTGTGCGAATGGAATTGTGAGCAGTTGGGTCTTAACCCGTCGACCCTCGGATAGTTTTAAAGTCAAATTACATCCTCGTGGGTTAATAAGACTGAGAGTGAACGGTCGTACATGGAAAAATGAATTGTTGATTCAGTTGGTCCTTAGCAACGTTGTAGTTTGAAGAATAGCGTCAAAATGGCATGCCCTTTTTCGGCGGCATTCGCGGCGAAGTGCGAAGCCGAGAATGACGCGAGAACGAAAGGCGACGGAAAGGCCAAACCTTGCAGACAATCATCCTTTCAGATTACCTCATCCCTGTTGGAAGACATGGAGGACCAAGAAGATACACAGACCCTAAATCTCAAGCACCTTAGAGCAGCGGTACTCATGCTGACGAATCCATCGGTAGGAAGTTTGTTTATTTTCTTACACTTCATTTCAGTTTAAAGATGAATACGAGATTTTTGTTTCAATTACCAAAGCCACCATGTTCAATATAAATCTTTTATTGCTGAAGGAGATTATGATACATTTTAAGAAACAAGGCACACAGGTACTTGTAACAAGTTTACCTCCTACCATTAGCAATTTAAATCTACCATCATACATCCTATAAGTATTTATTATTTTACGCATAATACGAGTGATTTCTTTTTCGATTATATGTATATACACCATAATCGGCATTTAATTATTGCATATAAACTACATTTAACATTCTAGAAAAGTCAGTCTTGATAAATTCTATTGATTATTACTCTCTTTAAAAATATACGTTGTTATATTAGGTCATGTGTATTTGAGATGAGAATATTCATACAATCAAGAACCAACTAGGGATATAAAAGAACTCTCATTCATAAAAGTTCAGTAAGATAATTTTTTAAAACTATTCCTGATGACTGTTTATAATTTTACTGACAGTTAAGTGTTTCCAAGTAAGGGACCTAAATATGAGTAAAATAATGAAATGCTAATTCAATCAAAATTGCAAAATTTTCAATTGTTGATTGATCTCTTGAATGAACTAATTCCGTGAATTTTAACTAATAACTTTAGATCAAATTAAATCGACATACATTACATTCCAATTGTATTAAACGAGTTAATCTCTCCGGTTGCATAATCAGAATTAAAGGAGAGTAACGTATTTTCATAACTATGCTGGATCATTTATCGAACTGCAAAGTATCCAATCGCACATTCCAGAAAATAGATTTTAACTTCTGATCAAACTTTATCCACTTTCACCAAAGCTATTTGATGGAGTAATATTTAAAGCTCTCTTAAGTTCCACGATGTTTGCGAAATAAAACTGATTAAACGTCGTTGAGAATCAAACCATTAGATCCTCATTTAATTTACACCTATAACCTAACAATAGTAGAAAATGTTTTTACATTTCATTGGGTTTCATAACATCGAATTAATATTTCAGTCATTGGTGGTGTAAAGCTAACCTAAGATGCAGACAAAGATAACATTCATTGGCAATAAATTATGAGTTTATTCACAGATTCAATCTTAACGAAACTGAGTAATTATGCATTGTTGGCGAAACCAGCCTTAATTTTCATTACTTTAATAATTCGGGTATTTTATTAGGAACAATAATTGAAATATCGTTAAAAATCATTTAGGTTTTTTTAAATACAATATTTCAAAAATTTAAATAGAATTTCGCATATAATATAGAAATATTATTAAAAAATAATTAATAAACGTATTTTCAATATAACTCTTATTATTTTTCGTTAATATATCTGAGAAGTCTCAAATGAACAATTTCATAAAATGTATTGGAAACTTTCACTGGAATTTTATTTTAATGTTTATTATACTGATATATGCTATATATATACATAAATTAAATTGGTGGACCGAAGCCACAGAAAAGTGTTCGTAGTTTTACAGGAGGATTTGATGTCCTTTAAAATCGTCTTTTGATTCGTAGAAAAATTTTAATTTTAATCGTAATAAAAAAAAAAAAAAAAAAAATGTAGGATAAGAATGCGATTTGGAATTTTTGATAACTGTGTTGTTGACGTGATCATAATGAAATGTTCTATGTCACACGAACACAACTTTGAAAACATCGTACAATTTTATAGAATAATATCGTATTAATCTATAGAATCGATAGGATATTTCGATGTCACCATAAGGTTTTAATTATAATCAGTCGTTTAAAAATTTTTATTTCCAGATTGTTTATATCAAAATTCTTAAATAATTATAAATAGCTACTGTTAGTTATGGACAATTTAATGGAACTATGGATTTTCCAGTTCTCAATTGTACATAATGATATTTCCGAAATTTATTCCGTTTCGTTGTAAAAAACTTAAAAGAACCACAGAAACTAAGCATTGCTCTGCGACTTCTTAAAAATTAAACTTCTATAAAGTATTATTATTATTATTGTTATTATTATTATAAACAACTAGGAGATCATTTAGAACATATTAGTATAGTTTTTTTATTTGAAATGTATTACATAATATACATCTATCACTAGGAAGACATGAAGATCTTGATAAATAGCGCTTATCGATCTTCCGGTTATAATTAAAGCTCCGCTTTTCTTATCACTAAACGCCGTCGTCAAGTTCTATTAAAAAAACAAAACACACGTCACTCCCATCAAACAATTTGCTCGTTACCTAATATCAGAAAAAAATGCACCGTTTAATAAGGGAATCGATGTCGCGCGTGAAATAAATACGTTCAGGTCATCCGGGTGTAATCAAGTTTATTACGTTAATCGAGTTATTTCGATATTCCCGAAATTGTACTTCGCCTATAAATACGTTATTGATTTATCGTTGTTGCTTAAAATGGAAATGCACTGAATATTTTAGCAAGTAAACTTTTCCATCACTCCAAAACCTCTCACGTGATTCCTCATTGAGTTGACGGTTTAGGCTAGAAAACTTTTCACGGATCTACATACGAGACGCGCACGTATACATACGTTCGAATTATAATGGGAGAAAGTGGAAAACCGAGTTACCATGGTAACAGGTAATTTTATTATCTATATCATATACCAAGTTGCAGTCCAGAAATAACCATAATTTCATCGTGAAAAAAGGGCCGACCTACACTATATGTCATAGCCGCAAAAAGCGTTACTAGCATTCTATTGTTATACCTTACATTTTAATACCAAAGATAAAAAATATTTATTGTTCAGTGCGATGATTCAGTAACGGCGCTACGAATTATAGAAAAAAAACTGTTATTATATATTTCGTATAATTTAAAATCAACATTTCACTGTAGCATCGTCGCATTTACGTATACTTCCAATTTTAAATTAACGACCAATTTTAAAGTAACTGTTGAAAAATATTATTTGATGACTATCCACAATTTCAACGATGAAATGAAAGGAAAATAGGTGGCTCACGTTAAAAACACTCGTTAAATTTTAAATTAATTAGTAACGTTTCAATAAAGGATAATTATAATATACTTGATGCGATGAATTAATTAGTTTCAACAAAAACCATTATGTGAAATATAAGAAGTAACAAAACGTGATGATTGCATTCATCGAAGAGTTGCTATTGAAGAATGCATTTTTCACTTTTTACTGAATTACGACGTTATTGTGGAATTTTATTACCTGATTATAGTATCGTCGGTAATGCAGTGTCTTTGATCGGGCGTAAATACTTCATATTGTAAATGAAGACATAATATGCTATGGGCATGATATTGGAATCAACATATAGAATAATGACCAAATTACAACGTTTGCGTGATAAATGCTGGAGAACGCGAATTAGCGAAAGGATCATTTTCACGATAGACTTTATACGTCTTCGTGCCTGCCATTCATAGAATATACAAGGCCAACTCGTGCACACACATTCACACCGGCATATCATTCTCTACTCTAATAATAAACCTCTATTGCCAATAACGCATTTTTTCATTTTAGGGCGCGAGCTAATTCTCATTAAAATTATTATCGAGTGTATTGTTGACTTCGACGAGAATGAAATGGCATAATATTATCAAAATTATTAATTTATTGCTTTTGTATATATATATAGTTGATTTAATTTCGCCAGCAGATATTAATATATGTAAGCGTGATCGTAAATATGGCAATTTTTAAATTTTTCATGCCCCACCCCCTCCCCTTAGAATGGTTTAAAATATAAGAAAACGGTGTGTGTTAAATCCCAGCCTGTTTGATAAAGATTAACACGTGCCTCAAATATGCATGCGAGGCCCGTGCACAATATGGTTAACCAATTACTGCATATGAGGCTCGTTCAGATATTATACTTGATTAAATCTTTATAAATTGTTGATTCTTCAAAAGAAACTATACTCGATCATTTGAATGCACTTATCGAACAGTCAAAAGTTGATTTGTATATACATATATAAACCGATATACAGTACCTTATACATTCAGCTCTCCCCCCTGATCATTTCTACGAGCGCATTGACCAACTAGCATATTCTTCAGAGTCATACATCTTAACACTGTATGTTAATGATGCTTAATTGAGCATTAAAATTTTGTTAATTTAGGCTAATGATTATGTTATTAAAGTTTATTATTATTCTATATATTAGATTCGCGCATGTAATTCTTAATGACTTCTTTCTTGAAAGAAGATTTGAACAAACCATGAAAAATTAGCAATGTATTTTCTTGCTTAACGATTTCAAATAATTTTATAATTTATCATACGTGCATATATTCCCATATATCTAAAAGAATTTCATCTTATTGGAATATTTGTGTTTATATTTTAATCATAAATTTATTTACTTTCATATACGCTCATGATGGCATTAAGAGAAAACCTTATTTCAATTATACATTGGTCAACTTATGAGAAAAGTGAGGCATTTCACATTGAGAATGAAAAATATAGCACGTACCAATGAAATAGGCGAGGGCGTCATTTTCACAAGAGTGGAATAAGCAATCTCCCACGTGTTGCACACTGAATGGACCTGCAGTTTAGGAAATTGTTGGGAGGGTGAAGGAGTCGCCGATTCTGAGAAAGACTAATGTTTTGATTGAATAAATATATATTCTGATCTTATCAAGTATACATTTATAATGTTGTTGTTAATATGATATAGGCTTTCCATTAGGGAGAGAAAAGATGGAACAGAAATTTGGGAGATAGAGCCTGAGATACCGTGACTTGGACTTTATGTGATTCGGTCGAAACTTGAATACATAGTTAAATGTAAGTGATGGTGAGATGGGGCATATTTATATAATTTTTATATAAATATGAACAAAAGTTTACTTATAAAATGGTACGAAAGGTTACCATTGTTATCATTTTCATCATTATCACCATTACCGTATTATAACGATAAGCATTTTCATCGTTTTTCTTGTCATCGTTGTCATTTTCATCATTATAATCGTCATAATTATTGTCAACAGACTAATCGTCGTTATGATTATCAACAACCTTAAACATCAACCTCATGATAATTCTCAGTAACTTTGCCGTCCGTGATACCTATATAAATATTTAGACTTTGTTTATGCATGTAATTGAATTATATTTTAATTAATTTCGAACAGTGTATATGCCGAATTATCATTACCCATTATTTTGAATACTAGAGAAGCTTCGGCTCAATAACTCTTATAGCGATATGTCCATGAAAGTTAAAAAAGTTTCGACGCCGAAGAGATGAACATCAAGTGAAGAAGGTATAGAATAGAATCTCTCGCGCCCTCTTTTTGCTAGTATCTGATCGATTCAAAGGAAGCTGATATTTAAGAAGTGAAGGGTGAGGAAAAAATTAATTACTTGCACACTATTTTCATCATTTTCCCCTATGGAAGAGAAAAGCGTTGGCATCGAATTTCAATTACGTCGCGCAAAATTAATTAAGGGATGACTTTACCGAAACTCCAATCGTGAGATTCGATGCTTCAATATTTATCTTTTTTAATGGAGGTTGTAATATTTTCTCTTCAAAAATATACATTGTATACATTGTATACATTCTAAGCATTATGTTACATTTAAACATACTTATATATATATATATATTAAATTGTAAACATTGTAAACAACATCTGAAAATATCTATGTCGAATGTATTACTAATATTTATTTTAAGCCATCCATATATAAAAAATATACAAAATATATACAAAAGCAGTAGAAAGTTATAGCAAACATGAATATATTTTATATCAAATTAGAATAAATTTAAAGGTAATAATTTGTCGTCTTTATAATTACTATTATAAATGTTTGTTTTTTTTCAATTTTATTGAAAATAGTACGGATATATTTGTGTTTTTATGTGAGTGACATGAGATTAAAAAAAATTACAAGAAATGTAATACATCACTTTTGTCAATATTATGAATGATGCAAGGTAATCATTTATCCTATATTGGTGATGTAATAATAATATAATGATTTACACGTTAACTAAAACAAAACTTTTATTCAATTTATAAAAAAGTGTTATATAATTGCAGTAATGTTTACTGTTTCAAGAAAATTGTATATGTTTGATCAGGTTTTTTAGACGTTGTATTTAACGTGGACTGTCGTGAACCCATACGTCGACTAACTCTGAACCGTCTGAGTTTTATCGTTTAATTAGATATATTTTGTATTCATAAATATAAACATAAAGACGTCCCCGTGCCAGATGGCAGAAACCAAGAATCTTATAGGGACTTCTGATCATTTCAAATCGGATAGGCTAGCGTTAAGCCACCCTCACAATACCAGATTAATGATTATCCGTTGCCATGAAGATTATAATATCAGGCGGCAGGAGCAAACGATTATATGATTTTTTAATTTTTTGATCAAATACAGATAAGATACGCACGTCATCATTTCATCATCATTTTGTCATCAAACGACGACCAAAGTTACTCAACCCTAGATATAACCAAGCAAAGGAAAATTACTTCTTGAATATTTCATTGGTGAGAAGGCGAGTTACGTAGCAATGTAAATATTTCACTGCAGCATGATCAATATGTACAATCATGAATAGTAAGAATTTTACCGAATCTTAAAATTAATATAATAATGTATATACGTTATATATATACGATATATATAATTGCTTTAAGAAACAAAATGATCGTGAATTTGTATCAATGAAACCCATTTACACTCGTGCTGGGATCATATAATCAAGTCCGGAGTATAAAAGTGATAACAATTTTAGGCTATTTGATATTATATTTTCGTATTTGCGGAATAATAATATCTAATTCAATATAATGTATATGTACATTTTCTTGATCCCTTTGATAATTAATGAATTATCTATTTTAATAATAATAACTAACTCTACATTAGTCACGCTTGAAAGTGGTTTGTTATTAATTTTTATCATAGGAATTTAGAATTGTATATTTGAATTGAGAATTATAGCTCGTGAAAATATGTCTTACTTTATTTTCTACATTTATTACGACCTTTCTACGCCTTGAAAACAAAATTTATTCTTGGTGCTGATTTATAAAAGAGCTACTTTTTATTATACGCCGGTATCGCTATATTACTCCGAACTTGAAACACATATAGCTTAGAATAATTTCCTGATGCCGCATTGTTACTTTAAACATGCTGCGCCTCTCTTTTTCACTGCGATATATGTAACGAAGAGAAAATTGCAAACCACTTTTCAACAATAACGCAGCAGTTATTCTTTAAATTCTTCAAATACTATCTCAGTTACCAGCAATTATCATCGTCATAGAAATTTTCAGTATAATCATCACGAATTATTACGATCACAATTTGGCACTTTACGATTGTTAACATTGACGAAATTTGCAACAGTGGCGAATTTGCTAATAGTGCGACCGTATCCTAGATTATTAAGTTCAAATATCAGATTCGATTACTGTCAACAAAATTAATAATATGAAAAGAAATGGATTATAATGTATGGTAAATAATAGAAAATATAGCCTATTTATAAGTGAATAATTCAAATCGTGAATAAATTAAACGCAAGTTTTCAAGCGGATACAAGAAAATAAGAATTAAATTGCTTTTGCCCTGCTTTAAATTCAAGGATAACGGATCGAATCGAAATGGCATTACGTCATTCTCGAAATTAATTTCGGGATCACGCGGAATTTCTGAAAACCCGATGCGCTGTTTCTCAAGCAGCAACCGACTCGAAGGTGATCGTTCTATGATGATAGATGAAAGGAGACGGCTGTACTTAGGTCACCGCGATAACGCAGTTGTAACGTCCCAAGGGCGTTAAGCCATTTGCGTTTCTCTGTCGCGCTATAAACTGACGCCTTGCGTTCCTCTGAGAATCGTTTGCATGCAGAATGTATACCAGCCACAGGGTTATGCATCTTCCTTCATGAGCATGGAAATGGCAGGTGTTAGAAGGGAGCAAAGTCGCTTTCAATAGCTCAAATCAAACGTAATCAGCGAGAACCTGTTGAGTCGGGGGTTGAGTTTGTTATCCATGAGATACACGTGCTCTAATTCCTGTTCAGTTGATAATAATCGGCTACCAAAGATCCAACCATTTCAGCCGATAAGCTAGAAAAAGACGAGAAATGATAATCTTGGGCTCCTTAGCACCACGGCAAATACTCACGGTTCTTAAGACAAGAATCCTCGGCGTGTTTGAGATTTTATCGAATGTCACTCCCGGAAAGTATTCGCTCACCCGAACATACTTTAAGAAAAAAAGATGCTTCGATATTATGGGAATCAAATAATTGAAATTT
This sequence comes from Trichopria nigra, assembly GCA_030522945.1. Classification (NCBI taxonomy): domain Eukaryota; kingdom Metazoa; phylum Arthropoda; class Insecta; order Hymenoptera; family Diapriidae; genus Trichopria; species Trichopria nigra. Next base: position 13,318 of record JAPYZR010006603.1, read on the forward strand.
GTGCAATTTTAATGTTTGTTGTTTAATAACTTCTTGTCATTATTCAAAATATTCTTTAGTTATAACCCTAGCAGAAAATTAGGTCAGTTTATGGGCATTTTTGCTCTACCCCATTAGTTTTAACGTAGTGACCAGAAAAAGTGGACAGTAACAGGTGCCTATTTCTACTACGGATGAAGTCTATCTAATCTTCTTTCTTTTTTGGGATTATTGCGGTCCTTTAACAGATAATGTATGTAGCACTTCAGGAAAATACGCGTTCAGGTGAAAATGGAAGAAAAATACGCCGGGCGCAAAATGTCAGATCAGTAATTTTGGAAATTTTGAAATAAATTTGTGAAGAAGGCCTGGATCAAGTGATAGAAACGTTTTTTTTTTGTGTTATTTTCGATTTTGTTATTCGTCAAATTACATTCCATAAATAAATGACGTCGAGAAACATCTTACAAAAATTGACAAGGAATTCTCTATATATATTTATATATTGTATATATACATTTATAAGAAGTTTCCTCATTTTTCATCATTTTTCATTGCTATTCCTTAGTTTTGGACAATTCCTTTCATTCTTCAGTTGTCTTCTAATAATGCACACATAACTCCTTGCATATTGAAGTAATTATGTATTTCTCAACAATTGGATTATACAGCCAACACACAGCGCATGCAGAATTCGTAGTGGAGGAATTTAGTTAAGATTTAGAGAGTTTGAAGAGGACGGGGACGGGGCATAATTAAACTCGCGGAAATTTTCGATGGTGCTAAAAACTTGTTCAGGCGTATCAAAGTTTCTAAAGTAGGTAAAATAAACATGACATGCTAAATACCGTACAAAAACTCCCCGTACAAAATTATGTATACATCTGATGAAATGAAAACAGATAAATAAGTACGTGACTATATACATAATTATCGCGAAATATGCCCTCATCATTTCTTACATTGCTTTTCGTTTCTGATACAACAATCAGATTCTTTATGTGTTCCAATGTTTGTTTAATTTCATCACCTATATGCACATCTTCGTATTTTTTTTTTTTTTTTTTAATATTTTATCACTGTTTATCGACGCAATTTGAAATATTAGAAATATCACCACAGAGCCATGGAAATGAAGTTATTAATGTTGCCATCCGCAGTCAATTTTTAAAATTTAATTCATTTCCTCCGTGATAATATTTCACAATATGTATTGATTGTAATTTCTATTATAATATGTAATTTAGTCCTTCTCTCTAACCCGATATATATAAAATATTTCAGTTCTAAAAATGCTGTTCTAATAAATAAAGAAAATGTGATTAATAAAAAAATAATTTGATTAATATTAATTCAATTTCTAGCGTTGTAACATCACCTGTAGTTCACCCATTGTAATAGAGAATATATCGAACGGATTCATATGTTAAATTATAGAATTATAGGATTGTATTCTGACCATACTGTGGATTAGAATCACCGTCTGGACTAGTATAAACATACCGGCTCCATCAACCCTCCTTATTATTTAATTAAATGAAAGCCAAATGTATAGGAAGCTTGAAAAACACGTATATATTTTAGCATGTCTGCATTCTGAGCATCTCAATTTCGAGATAATGCGTTGCCGGTTTTGCGAAAACGACTAAGTAAGTTTGGATACAAAGGATTTCGGTATTAAAATTAATTTTGCATTGTCGGATGTTCCAGGGTAAATAATGGAAACGGGCGAGGGGAAGGGGGAGGACGGTAAAGGGGGTAACGACGAACACTGTGACCGGATTATACAAAGGGCAAGTTACGTGGTATGAAACGGGGTTTAAATGCGGAACGCCTACATACTACGAATACACAATAGATCAAATCATGAGAGGTAAATGAAGGTTCGTGAAAACCCGCTTTACTGTACGAAAGGAACAAGGCAAGATTAGTGTTCCAGCCGATTTGCCATAACTTTATTACAAACATTGATAATTTTAATGAAAAATCTCATTTTTCGATTGAAAAATTTTTAAATGACATTTTCAATCACGGTCTATTGCGTGTGAAATGAATCGTAATGATTTTTTATTTTCTACAAATCGGCATTTAGGAAACATTTGATTACTTCGATTAATCATAATCTTTTGAAAAATTGATATTGCCTCTTTAGCTTCCATTTGTGGTACTTTAGATTGCTTATTACATGCAATACAAGTGAAGTGGAATAAAAGGACAGTTCAAATCGAAATAAAATTATGACTGATGACAGAACAAAATACAGTGCTTACAGGTATAGTAAAATAATGAAAAATAAATGGCTCTTCAAAAGCAAGTGTATCCTGATATAGTAACTGAATTCCCTGGTAAAACATATTCTGTTTATATTGATTTCAACTTTGTCATACTTCATCTGCGCATCTAATCGGTTCATTGTTTGTCTGATAAATTATGGTTTACCGCTATATGACGTATATATTGTGTGTGTTCCTTTGGATGAATTGCATTATTTATTAGTGTATGTATTTCTAACATTTTTTAATACTTTGAATTCTATTTTATACCGCTATAAAACCTGCATTTTTTTAAAGATAATTATTGTATAAAAATCAATTATTCATTGTTATTTATGCTTTATACTGTATCGCCGATAATGGTGTGAATTTTAACACTCCCGATTATAAATATTTCATTCGCCTCAATATCTTGAGAACTTTATTGCATATTCTCCAAGTTATGCACCTACAGACATATCTAAATATAGTACTAAGGTGTATATGACAGTTACACCCTATATGACACACTTACTATATTACTCACCTGTAACATTTCAATGTTATAGAGTAACTTACTTATTGCCACTCGTGATAGATTGCAAATAAACATTGGAATAATCAACAAAAAAAAAAAAAAAAAAAAAATTGAGTAACTTATGAATCCACGATTCGATGATTTCTTTATTTTAATCTTGAAAATTGTACGTTATAATTGCTTAAAATTCAACAATTATTATTTTCTTATTTAGAGAATGCGATACGTTTTAAATGTATATCTAGTGTTTTTTACAAAATTAATATATTTTGAAAAAATATATATTTATTAAAAAATAAATATATTTTTACTTATTTGAACTATGAAGCGACTCATGAATAGTAGAAAAGTACATTTTCTTGTGAGCTTAATGCAATATTATTACATGACTTATCAACATTTACCTACATACAAAATTCAATAAAATAATCAATATTACCAAAAAATATATATAGGCAATATGTTTGTTTGGTTTTTAGCTCTTTTGTCAAAATCAAGTTGATTAAAAATCAGAAAAACTTCATTTAAATAAAATTGTAAAACTTTAACGAAAATGCAGAAATAAATGTCCAACGTTAAAAAAGGTATTACTTTATAATCGCTTTAGCTTTTAACCTTTAATCCGAGAAAACAACCCCGATAACTGTATAATACAAAAAATATACCTCTCGAGAAAAAAAAATAACGCCAATGATTAAATCCCTTATGGTTTTATTGCGCTTTGTATCGTTGTTTAATTCATGTGTAAATAATGTGACAATCTATCTATTTATATATAAGTCAACTTTTATGTATGTATAATGTGCATATATGTAGTATGAGTAAACATATTTATGTATACATATATATTCTACATCAATGTTAAATTTAAATCTTATTAAAAAAAAAAAAAAAAAATTATACCACTTAATTTTTTTAATATTATATTTTTTAAATGTACGATAATTTTACTAACAATTTTTACCGACACTAACCAATGTTCTGGACAAAACGAGTTAAGTAGTTAAGGTTCTCATAAGTGACACAGAATATCTAACTAAAATAGTATTTAAATTTCTTATTTGTTTGAATGTTTCAAGTCTCCATTTCTGTGCTTGCTTTGAATGCTTTCGCGTTCCTGTTTTCACGTTTTCACGTTCTATATAAAACATCGTATAAAGTTCAAAGCTACCTTTTAATTTTGCTCGTGCATCTTCCTAAAATAGTTAATTGTTTGCTTAGCAAATATTGACTTAATTATACTTAGTTAATATTCAAGGGAAAAAATTCTTTGACATTTCATTGCTAACAATAATGTAAATATTTTTTATGAATATTTTATGTGATGTCACTAAAGTATATAGGTAATGTGACAGAGCCTTTAAATTATTGCCTAAACTATTACATTGATATAATTAAATATTCCAGAGATTTCGATTTAATATCTCATTCTTATATATATTTTTAATAACATTTACAATTCATGCATCTGTGATAAATCAATGAATATTCAACTCTATACTTATCAAAAATCGTACATTTCCCAGACTCTGAACCCAGTATCGCTACCCGGAAAGAGCATCCGGTTTAAACGAATCCAATGAATCGTCCCGTGTTCTATTTTTTTTTTCGACAAAAAGAAAGCGAGATAGGAGAAATCGATTGAAACTTTGGAAGACCTAAAACACCGATCCTTATATTCGGGTAGTACCCTGGAAATCCCGGGTTTGTGCCAGGGCGGATAACATTTGTCATTTCCAGCAGATCGTTAATACCCGCTGTTTGACCTCAACACCTCGGAAAAATGTCGAGATCCCTTTGTAGCGTTCCGTCTCCGCGGCTCACTTGGTCTCATCGGAAGTTTCGGAGGGAGCGACTGTGTCGTGCACTTCTCGAGAGGAAAGAATAAGTGCCGTAGGCTACGAGAGAAAGGGAAAACCGCTTCGGGTTGGGGTAAGAGAGGATGGCAAGGGTCATCGAAAGGAAACTCAGACGCGAGTAATTAACTCTCGTGAATAGCTTGGTATTCGCTATCGGAACATTTTTGGTTTTTATTTAACTGCACTCGAGCGTAAATATTTCTACGAGTCTCTAACAACACGTCGGAAGCCGCAGAAAGGAAGAGGATAGTTGATGATTCTGCACAGAATCGCACGAAAGGTCCCGGAAAAGTGGATCAACTGAGTGAAGCGACCTTCCGTTTTCTTCGCTCGAACAAAGGAACGTTTTAAGGTCAAAAAGCCGTATCCGACGTCCAGTTAATAAAACTATATTTCCGTCAGTAATAACTGCTCGTATAATTGGCGGGAGTTCCGAAACTGATTTTATTACTTTTTTTTATCAGACATTTTTGGGTCGAATCGATTTTGCGATAAGCGAAACTCTCGGTAAATGTACAAGTGCAACATAAGTTTCTATAAAAAATATACAGAAAAATTCGAATAATTAATTTTTGATAAAATAGGGTTATTTTATTAATTTATTATCTAGTTGAATATATAAAAATCATATAAATTATGCAGAGAATATAATGTTGCGTAACGATCACTTGGCCGAGTTTTACGCGATCCGGGACAGTTTGGTGTTTGCTATATGAAACACTTTTGGAGCACGGATAAATAACGAAGCTGAATTAACAAAAATTACATTATTTTAGGTGTCGTCACTCCTTTCGTGGAGAAATCTCGATCGACGGTTCATCAAACAACAACAAAAAAAATAAAAAATAAAAAAAGAATACAAAATGACAAACTCGGCATTGAATATTAGTGTTGGCAAATTGAATGCGACCCAACGCGATTATAGCGGGTAGATCGGTTTCGACGAGAAAACTCATTTCAGCACAGTTCTCATGTACACGTTGCGAAGCGAACGCGTTGAAAACCTCGTGGCATTTGCCCGATCGGAATCGGAAAAGTTTTGCAAAGAAACAGACAATGGAAAATTCGCTCTCTAAACGAGGATTTTTACAATTACAAATCTAATGACTGAATCTAAGTGCGTAATTATGCAAACAATAATAGAGTACTCGGTAACTCCTACTGGTAATCAGAGGTGGCACTTCAACTCCGAACATTATATGACAGTAGCGTTCACAAACTCTAATACGAACCATTGATTATAATTGTAATTATTGAAGAAAACAAGTTTCTATTTGAGTAAGAAATGGCAAGCGCTTTTAATCGACTGTACACTAAGAATGTTAAAAATAATTCGTAATTAAGACTCTGATAATAAACGTACAAAATCCTGGCGGCAGAAACCATCATAATTACATTTTCTATCGGCTGACCAATATTGGGCATCACCACTTGTGCGTTTACTTAAAGGGTTACGCCAAGTGAACCTTTACTACTTTGATTTTTATATTGACAACCTGCACCCAATACCACTTCTTCTTTCACTCTTATTGGCGTCAAAGTGCTCTTCATGAAATTTTCCAATATTAACAGATGTTACTATATATTTTTCAATTTTCATATAATCGGAAAAATATGATTTCACTACATCGCATAAAAATGCACAACTTCTTAAGAATACGACTACTACCGTACGAATTTTCTTATTCATTTTTATGTGTTTATAAGCCACAATATAAAAGACTACATTGCATAATAGTCATTTTTACGGCGCACATTTTCTTCGTGGGGAAACGCATAAGCGAGTGGCCACATATTTCCCCCTGTTTTCCATGCCGTGAAATTACGAACGTGCTGGTAAAGTACACTGGTCACAATGAACCACAATCCAAAAATATTGCGCAAAAATGACAAAAATTCCGCGATGTTGCGTTGAAATTATTTTGAATTTACGTGAAATGTTATTTATTATTTTGAAAAGGCACGTCTAGACTCTTTAAAATTTATCTATTTTATAATACTGCTATATATAAAACGTATTTTACATTTATATCACTAAATATACTTTTCGAAATACTTGCCATCATATAAAATTATAACAGTAGTTCAAATGAATCAATAGAATATTCTAACGTTGATTCACATTTTAATTTCTATAAATTTATATATATAGGTGTGTGCACGTGTGTGTGCGCGTACGTGTGTATGTAATTTATGTATAAATGAATGTTTTACAAATTTTGTTGATAATTACAAAGTTTGCGATAATAATTGATATGAATAATTAGTCAGTTATAGTCAAAGAAGGTTTTGTTTTACTGAATTTGTATTATTGTAATTGAATAGTTTATGAGCCTGACCCAATAAGCTTACACGGTATTATACGTGATTTAGGTATTTGATGGTAACTTTTCAGCTGCTAATATTGCATTAATATATTAAACTATTCCATTTCGTAAAATATGTAAATTTATGTGCATACAGTTTGAACAATGTGGATTTGGCACTTTAGCCTCATGACGATAATGTGTGCATGAAGGCAATTAAAATGCAATCCAAATATATCCTTATCGTGTATGATTTTATCTCGGATTTTGTATAGATAATCATTTTCATTTATAATATTCCATATAAATTACTTCCTTCTATATGAAATATCGTGGAAGCCCGGTGAATGAAAAAAAAAAATGTAGAAGCATATTGGAAGTCTCATTCGTGCCCATCTTCAATTTCACGCAAGTCAATGTACTTTGTCGTTCTCGTGGCACTCCTGTCATATGCACATTTTTCAAACTGCGCTATGTGCAGTAAGTTTACGAACGCAGCCTCCAAGATAGTAGTGAGTAATCCTGAGCGATTCTTCCACGGCGTTCGATAAGGGGGTGGTTGAATGTGACCCAGAAACTCGCCGCCCGTCCTGATGCAAGGGCTGTGTAAAGGTAATACCGACGATTCGCGCACGCAGGGAACTCACTACTGAGCATTCTCCCGATTTAAAGAATTCTCAATTGCAAACGTATAAGTATAAATCTCCATGTGGCTTCGCATCCGTTTTCCAATTTTGCCAGGGCTAAACCCCAATTGAAACGAATACTGTTTAAAAATAAGTATAAAGCGAAGTTTTTCATCAAAACTTTCAGCAGAAGTATGTTAAAGCCCTTCTTATAGACATATCAAATTTATTTGCGAATAAATTTCAAGATTAAATATAGTAATACAAATGCAATAAATAACTTCTGCTCGTATATCCAGAGTTTCATTATGATATAGATACGAAGTGTGCTGTTGATAATGATGATGATGATAATTCTCTATACTTGCAAAATTTCATATTTCTTCTTTACTGGAGCAGGAAATCATATAAAATATATGTGCAAAGCGGAAAAAAGTTACCTATTCAAGTAAAGGTGGAAAGAAAAGTCTTTTCGGATAGTCAGCATAAAAGAGTTTCAAGCTCTAAAATTAATTTACATATTTTGTTCTTCACAAGTGTGAGAAATACCTTTGGTGATTTAGAACCCGCGCTTTTGAAGGCGCAATGCGAAAAATAGTGCGATCTAGTGCGTTTGTGATGGAAGAAAAGGCATTCAAAGCAATATTTCTTCCGATATCCTGGGTTCGAACTTTTATAACATTCCAGTACGTCAGGAATTGCCAATGCGCCACGAATGCCTCGTGTTTTATGACCCTGTTGCAAGTTGGCCCATGCTCGTATGTGAAAAATGTATTTAAAAAATATATTGCAACAATGAGACAGTGATATCACATCTTTAGAATGGTAAAATATGGCTTAATTTTCAGTTCAAAGTATATATCAGATTAGTAAAAAAAAAAAAACAATATCAATTTTAAGTAAGTTGAAAACGAGTAGTTTCGAAAGTATACTTTCATACTGCAGCGTGACAGATCATAAATCTAAAAACTGATATGTTTGATCTTTAAAAAACCTTTATAAATAACTGAATGCGGGTTTCTATATAGACAAATTGTAAGAGTCTTTTTCATAATGAAACGTCCATACATCTGGCACGACACGGAGGGTTTCGACTTAAAAGTGATTTTCACTATTGCCGTACTTCGAACGAATCCTTTCACGTATCGTAAAAAAGCGTCACTGTCTGGTACTCAATCAAATCTTTTTGTTCAGCTGGTCGTATATGCTCTATTTTGAAAATTGTGCACGTTCCATTGAGAAAGATCTAATAGAATGTATTTAATACTCTACAATTATACATTGCAAAGGACCCCGGATAAATCCTTATGGAAAATGGGTTTCGGTCAAATGCGCTGAAACTGTGCTATTTTATAGTTTTTGTCATGCCGATCAAAAGTT
>JAPYZR010006604.1:0-11929 GCA_030522945.1 Trichopria nigra
TTCCTGTTATGTAACTGTGACAATTTGGAGGCGGACATTTTGATGTAACTGTTACATAATTGTGACATAACTTCTGTGATTGTTGACTGGGTATATATATTTGTCGCATTTGTTTCTCCATATATTATAAATTCGAAATTCAATTACTTTATGAGTCTTTTTACCAATGGGGTGATATGGCCAGGGGTAAGGGTGGAGAGTACATGGTATGACTAATTAAGGACGGGGGGATTCCTAATAAGGTGGAGGCACATAGCGTCGAATGCCAGAATCCACATTTCTCTTCGTTCTTCTTTTTTTTTCTCCATGCTGATCGGTTATTATTTGTAACCGACGTGTTACAGTATATATATATATATATAAGTAACCCTATGTGTTACTTAGATTTAAATGATCGATAAATTTGTTCAACGTGTACTGTGATTATATATAACGAGCTCTGAATGAGCTCCAAACAAAATTTCTGTTTATCGTTTTTTATTCATAACAGTGAATTCTCTAGGTATTTTTGTTTGATCTGTGCGAGTTTTAAGATGAATGCAACAAAACTAAATAAAAATCATGTTTTTGGCTGATTTTTCAAGATGGCTGTTTTAGTTTCACCAACTGTTAGTTTTTAACCGATGCCAAAAAAAGAGGATGAGGTTCTCAATTCGACTGTATGCTTTTTTTTCTAATTAGGATAATTACATTTAAAAAAATAAAAAATAAATTAACGGAACTGTTAATGGTCGATTTAAATTATTAAGAAAAAACCTAATTCATTGTTATTACGGTTAAAATTTAAAAATTTCCAATGATTCTGATTACTATTACTTCCCACTAACAATTGAAAAATAAAATTGATTTAAACAAAGAAACAAAAACCGATTTCAAAAATATATAACTGCATGTATGCGTACAAAAACTCAATCTAAAAAGTAGTAAATAAAATATTTCAATTATCATGAAAGTAGTATCATTGAAAATCTCCTTTCATTGCAATGAAATTTTACTGTAATTTTTATTGTATAAAAAATACAATCAACAGTGATTGTAATTACGCTCAATGGCATCTACAAAAACCGAATTGTTATGTATGCTTAACTGATTCGGCAAATGAAAATGTATTTAATTCAAATTTGCAGCCAATAAACGAATTTAATTGTAACATAAATACTCAAGTACATTTCAATAGGTTTGAATTTAAAACTAATGTTTTCTCATTAAATTTTATACATTTCAATCAATCTTTATAAAAAAATTGAGCATTTTTGATGGTATGTAATTACTAGTTTTCGATTAATATGAATAGAAAAGCATAGAATTTCATTAAGGAAGATTTTGAATTTCAGATTACAATGCATTGAAAATTATAGAATTTAATTTCCAAATATTATTTCTGAATATTTCTTTCTGGAGAAATTAATTCAGAATTAAATACATTTCAATCGATTTCTATGCATCTGAAGTCTACACTTGTACATTTCACTATTATAACGATTTGTAACTTTTTGTTAATTATAGGAATGCATTGAAATGAATTCATATTTCTGACAAATTATTTTTAGATTTGATAGCATTTGAAATGGACAAAACGAGAATTATAAAAAAAATCAATTTAAAAAAACTTTAAAAAGTCAGCAACACCAGAAACAAACCCAATAAACCAGTTTCAAGCAATTTCATAGTCGATTTTCAAAAATTCTACTGTCATATTACTTCCACCATTTTTAATTGAAAAACAGACTTTAGATCGACAATAACCTAACAATAACCTCTTAGTTACGATCGAGTTTCGCGTTATTTCATTCTCTTTAAATTTCACTGTTTTAAAGTGAAAATTGAGCCACTCATCAATTATCACTCTTTGTAGAGTGAAATTTCACTCCAAGAAATTTAGAGAGTTCATTAGTAAAAATTCATATTGATCGTGTAGACTATTTTCTGCATATTCTTCGACGCCATGTTGTCATCTTGAAATTTCAACGAAAAGAGTAACCTTAAAAACTTGCAGCTTTTGGTCGTTATTTGGAGGCAAAACAATTATTCAGTTGAAATAGAACAAAATAAATAAATAGAACAAAATAAATACAAAAAATATCTCAACGATTTATATACTATTATATATATAAGACCAAAAATGTCTCGGTGGGTATATATAATAATGAAACGCATCAACGGTCGACTAATGAAACAAACGGAACGCATAACCTCGAGGTACACGCAGCACGAAATTAGACGCTCGCCTACACACTCGCGGAATGCGCTGTTAAATAAACCGCGAGACAGGAATGGCATTATATTTATCGCAACTATTGCTCGACTATTGCCGTCATTAATGTCGCAGATAGCGCGGCCACGCAAATAAGAAATGCCGACATAAACCACTCGCGCTCTTGTTCCACCATGCCAACTTGTTCCTCTGTTTCTTTTCTTTTTTTTTTCTCCACGGAGTTAGTATAGGTACGCGTCTTGTTTAGGTACACATATACAGATGGTAGGCGTAACATATCGCTCGGACACTATTCTATACGCTGATGGAGGAGCAAAGTGCGTAATATTACGTGCAAGTGATGATATGCAAATTTGAAAATCAAAATAATCTCGTCATATCGCAGACGATGATAAAAAGATGAGGCATAATAAAAGGTCGTGAATCGATTTTTTTCATCTCTATAGAAGTGGGCAGTATTATTTTTTGCAACATAATATAAAAAAAATCCTCGAAATAAAATTTTCAGTGGACGTACAATATGCCGCCATATATATTCCGCCATTGTTACTACTTTTCCATGACAAATGAAATATTATTAACAATATTAACAAATTATCCAAAATCAATACATATAGATATACACTTCCTCTCAATGCAGCGATTACAACGGAAATCATCAGTAACGGGACTGCCGTAGATTTACTCTATGGTAAGTCTTAAACTTATAGAACTGTGGAAGACATCACTCTTTCGTCCTCCACGTGTAACTTCTCTTGACTTCACAATTACTTTGGGGGTTTGGCACCGCACGTACACCTAGAAAGACATCATCGACCTCGCTTTGTCGTCACCCGCATCAGTATAGGAATTCTCGAATTCTCAACTATGCCATTACCTTGACAATCACAGAACGTTGCTATAATAAATTATCAGTAGATTACATTAAAACACTTGACTTGTTTGGTCGTTTTTGTCACTATTGAAGTAATATATCCTCGACGCAGATGCCTTGTAGTTCCTCCCTAACAGTAGTACTCAGGATCCATGGCACATTAACTTGGTCACAATTTATTTCGCAGCAACATTTACGTACTCTCTAAATTTCATGGAGTGAAATTTCACTCTTAAAGATACATGACCACACAACATGATGTCATATTACTAGGGTCCTCAATGTGCAACCACATCACCATCACATGATGAAACTCACATAATGATGACAATATGCTATCAAATAAACCCCCATGCCATCACTTGGGGCAGGCTCACGTGATGATGGCTGTATATGTGGCTATCGCAGTGGATTCATTTGATTTCGTCACCTAAACTATCATTGAAGTTTCCTGTCATCAAGTGAACCAGGTTCATGCGATGATGGCATTATGATATTATCTTTTATTAGATTACATCTTACAGCATATTTACTATAATTTGATTGTCAGTCAATTGTCTTTTATTATTATTATTATAGTGAATTACTATAAGTAAAAAGTATACAGTATAGCCCCATATCCCTATATTTTGTCCTCCCTTCCAGTATTTTCGTTTTCCATTGTTATCCTTTTTCAATGACCCATTAAATCGTTTTACATGTATATTGAATTTAGATATTCGTTCAAAGCGCAGTCGCGACAATTATAGTTTCTCAACTGATATATATACAATTACAGTTGTATAAAGCATGTTTTATCCTTTTAGTAAATCTTGGGTAAATGCCGGCCGATATTTACTCTGCAACAATTTTAAGTCCAAAAGTAACATCAATTGCAGGGAATATAATGCACGAATATATGTACGGCCACATTCCCTGCAGACGTGCGAAAATTATGACTAATTTCGACGTTCACTTCGCGCGTAACGCCTGTAAATATGGGAGATTTAACCACCAATAAAAGCAACGGAGTAAATTTTAGGTCATATTCGCCGTTAGAAAATCGTTAAACAGACCAAGATATCAATTGCGATAAACGCGTACTGGCAATTTGGATAATTTTATTCTTCACTATATGGTTTATTATTTTTTCAAAAATAACAATTAATAATACTGCACGGTGATAAATGAAACTTTTCCATTGAATTATAATATTGCGTGAATTTCAATCATCTTCTTTATCATTCCTGGACATTTATTGTTTTCGCATGAATATTTTGAATCGTACGTATTCAATTACATTTCAAATTTACCAAATCAAATGAGATCTTATTAATATGCGACTCTGGCTAATATTATGGACATAAATGTGGTTTGTCGTTTCTCAATATAGATCTTATTAATGATCTAATTTTGGTGTTTGTTTAGATACCTAATATAATATTCGCGAAGATACAACCGAAACCTGCATCAAATTTGATCCTTACTTTTCTGTCCCGACTTGGCGAAATACGTCGCGCTTCTGATTCCAGAATTAAATCAGCAAACGAAATATACATATATATATATATATATATATATATATATATATATATATATATATATATAGTGTATTGCAACGATAATTTAAATGTGACATCTGCTTCGCACGGGAATGCAGAGCTTCTACGAGCTTCCGTTTTTATCGTCCATTATATACTATTAATCAGTTGCCAGACCATTATTGAAATCTCGTTAAAAATTATACCTCCTGTATACCGAATACAAATAAAAATTGATTACAAAACGAGGAAACGAATGACGAGTCTTCGCGCGCGAAAATAGTGTTTCCTACACATTACGTGTTTTGACTATTCGACGATTAATTAAAGTAATTTATTTCGACGAAAGTGACAATTATCGTGTTTTGATTATGGGAATTTGATTACGCGCCGAGGAATATATATACAAAGTAGGGGAGAAATCCTGTGTTAAATAATACTTGTTTTAATGAGTGGTGAAATTTCACTCGGTGCGATATTTAATTAGAATACTTTTGATGCTGGATCTTCGTGACGTATCGCTGGGTTGAAAACGTTGCTTTTTATAGGAACCTTGATAAAGTAATCAGGCTGTTTATAATGAGGATTATAAATAATTTTTGCTTCATCTACGAATGGACAAAGTGAAATTCAAATTCGACGAGTCTTTGTTAAGTCCCAGTATACTGAATGAATTACTTGCAAATTTCAAAGTCTAATTTTGGAGTAGCAAATAGAGAATACTACCTAAATAACCATTAAAAAAAAAAAACGATTTCTAATAATTTTTAGAAAAGCGATGACTACCCTAGCAGAAAATAAGATCAGTTTATGGGGCAATTTTTTCTGGACTCCGTTACTTTTAACATAGAGGCCAGGAACATTGGGCAGAAACTGGTGTCATTTTCCACTAGGATATTTTATTCGTTATATAATTCCGAGTATTTTGAGTACTCGTTCATCATTTTGCTTAATAAAAAAAAAAGAAGGATACAATGTTTTGAATTTTATTACATTATTTTGTTTAAGATTGTGGATATCTCGACTTTTAATTGGTCAACTTAATAATAAAACTAATTATTCTTTAGATTCGGTACTTTTTTCCACAAATTTTGAATTGGACGAAGTAATAATATAAAAAAGAAATATATATAAATATACAAAATCAATTCAAGTAAATAAAGGTTATTCGTTTCACGACAAAAGAACCAATATGACGTAATTGGAAAATATGAGAAAATCATATACGTCAGTTTACATTGTTATGTACCTGCTGTATTAAATAAAGTATAGAAGACTCAAGTATATGAGCATACATTGTAGTGACACGTCTATTATAACCGACAAATGTATATGCATTTTAGATCAGTATCAAAGCGATAAAAGGCAAACATAAAAAGGGATGATGACATTTAGTCGTTATGGAAATCTTTTTGATAATAAATAATAAAAACTGCGTTTTTATACTAGTCGGAGAACATTACTGGAAAAATGTAATATGCATTCCAACCTTACTCTTCTGTCCCTAGATTAAGCTGGACTTGAAATATACGATATCCGTTCGAATGATGGAGTTTGAATTCGTTAATGGTATTTGTATTTCTAAGATGGTGTAGCACTGTCCTAATTTATACATTTTTTATTACTCTTTCTATAAATCTATAATTTGTTCTTGTCGAAATCAATATAACTGATTAGATTTTGACAGGGCCAACTATACATATATATATATTTATATTTTTTTTTTTTTTGTTTACTGATGATATTTTGTTGATAATATTAAACATTTTAGTAAATACATGTACGTCACCTCAATATATATTATATCTATATATATAAAGACAAGATTATTATACAGTTCAGTGATCCTAATTTCTGGAATATCGTGTGGCTTAACTAAATGAACTATTACGTTTAGAATAGTGCTCTATTGATAAGACAGTCTATTGTATTGCGACAATAGATATCTCGTACACTCCCACACACACACACGCGCGCGCGCCCGCGTTCGCATTGCATGCTTGTGTATCAATATTACATGATATATTTTCACTATTTACCGATACAATGTACTTTTACGATATATACATATCCATATATATATATATGTACACACACATATCGCATCAAAAATCGCGAGGTTATATATATATACATCGTAAAAGTTCATTGTATCGAAAGATAAATGAATCACGTGATATTGATATGCAAGCATACTACACATGTGTGTGTATGATGTGCTTCAATATATATAGAGCAATTTTCCCTTTTTATCACGCTGCATTGCTCAAAGCTCACTACTAGAACGATCTTTGACCTCGCCATTTTTGGTATACGAATATATATATATATATATATATATATACACATGAATTGTATGTATATATATGTATATACACAAAAATGTATACATACATAGGAAACGTTACGCGATTTTGTTTCATCTCTTGTGCAACCATCGTGTCACTTTGCCCTGTGCACCGCCTCCGAATTGTAGCGCGCACCATTGAAGCTTTTATGAATTCATTCGCTGTTCATATATATGTATTATATGTATATATGTACGGGCACGAACCTTTGAGTGACGTTCGTTCATTGTTCTTCGAGTAATTTGAATGCGTTGACGTGTATGCCAAGCTCCCTGAAAATCTTTATATATATACATATTCGGGTAGGTCACGAAAAACACAATAATATATAAATACCCGAAATCGCGCATCAATAAACAGCTGTGAAGAATAAAGAAACGCTGGCTGCCGTTAGCGACGGACACCCTTTGCGTATACGCACGATAGCGTAATTGTATACGAGTCATTCACGCGACATTGTGACATGGGACTTTCTTCATTCTATTAACAATCCAAATTCGTATGCATATTTATGTTATGAACAGCCATTGAACAAGCCGTTGAATAAAAGATAAAAATAAATAGACTAATAGTATACACCGACTAAAAATACTTTTTGCCTGGTTTCTGTACATTCGATCATTGATTGATTGATTGATTCATTCATTCATTCATTCATTCGTTCATTCATTCATTCATTCAATCGTTCCTCTATTCATTCATTTCCATGACAGCGAACACAACAGTAAACAACACCCGGATAACAAAACGGCATGGCGACAACACACTGGCAACTTGTCGAATTACGCATATTTTCGGCGACTTAGATGCTGTTTAGATCTGGGCCACGTGCCTAACATTAATATATCATGGATATATTTAATGCATAAATGTTACATTTATGTTACATGATTGTTAAATCATGGTTGATTGAGGTCCCTTTTTCATTCATTCATTTCCATTCCATTCATCCATTCGTTTATATTGATACTTACATTTTGGGTACTGTTTTTGGTTTGAAATTCTGACGGTAAATTCCGATTCAGAAGCTCCAGGTATATAACAATTCATTCGATTTTGAAAATTCAAAATGGTGGATCCAACGTGGAGGACCCATTAATGGCGGATTTGTTTGAATTGCTTGGATTCGCTCGAAACTTTTCAGGGTTTTTCGGGGATGCTGAATATGAATCCAACATTAGAATTCGATAATTAAAAATGACGTATTATTCAATATGGCGACCGAAATTTTAAAGATTGATTAGAATCGCTTCAAACTTTTTTACTATGGAATTGTAACACAGTAAACGAGAGTGACACGTTTTAAGAGAATCTACATATAAGCAATTTTTAAAAGCACCCGCCATAATAGCACCGACATATTGGATCCACCATTTTGGATTTTCAAAATCTACTCAATTGTTATACAATTTGAGCTTCCAAATTGTAATCGACGATCAGAATTTCAAAACTTGTTCCCGTTTTTTATTACATCGCAAAAAGTACCCGGCGGAAAGTAATGTTTTTGAGGTTAGGAAAAAAACGCGAGCTGGGTTTTGAATTCCGGCCTCGGATTCGAATTCAGCGACCTAAATACGTAATATTGACTGAATTTCTACAAATAATAATTTATGTAACATAATAGTAACATTTATGTAACAGATATAACCGTGATTATTGTTATTGTTGCTTAATTTGTTGCTTATATTGTTGTGTTTGATTGGATGAAAACGAATGGAATCTACAAATTAATCTATAAACAAAAGTTTGATGAAAATTCTGGTAATTTTTTTTATTTTTTGTTTTACAATTGTAGAGCAAATTCGTATGAAACGAGAAAATCGCCATCTCTTTCTCGCTCATCAATGTCTACCCGTAAACGTGACCTCGAGTGAACCGTATATATGCAAAACGTCAACATGACCCTTAAAGGTCCCTGCGACGTAATCTCCAATAAAGACCACGCAACAATTCCCCTAAATAATGCTCGAGCTCATAAAAGTCGAACGGCAATTTTAGCCTCGCATTTTCGAAAAGTCCTACTATAGGAACGAAGTACCGAAATCGCGACGCGAATTCGATTGCAAAGGTTACGTTTATATATACATACGTACGGGAATGCGAAAGAGTCTCGGCTATCGCCGAGACTAATAAACGGGTGATTTATCGTCATGGAAATCGAGCGAGCGGTGATTTGTGGCCGCCGGGCCCTGCACGCAGCGCAGTAGGGCCCTATACTCGCATAAGGGCCCAGATTTGCGCTAGTCCCGGAGGTGGGGGCGGAGGCGGGGTGGGGGAGGGGGATCGAGGCAAGATGCACACGGCGCTTCCTATATAAGAAGATGTTGCAACGACCTTAGGCTCGCATCTCCGTTACGTGATCCGCAACGCGGTTGTCCAGTGACAAGGGAAACGAACTACGGGGATTTTAGTCGGATTCATATCATATCCTGCCAAGAACCTCAGCACCGGTATCACGGCCATGGCACACGTAAGTCGTGAAATCATTTTTGCAGTTTTTTTTTTTTTTTTTTTTTTTTTTTTTTTTTTTTTTTTTTTTTTTTTTTTTTTTTTTTTTTTTTTTTTCTTTTTTTTTTTTTTCCTTTTTTTTTTTTGTGAATTAAAGTGATTGTGAATGAAATGATTCTGGTATACCATCATTCAGTCGAATTTGTATATAAGTGTTTTATAGAGTAAACATCGTTATTTCTGAAATTTGTATAGAATTCAATGCCAAATCAGTGCGGCATGTTCAATTTTCTAATCGATATTCACGTTGGAAATGATTTAAAGTCATGTTATCACTTGATCTCGAAATATTTTCGAGATCAATATCATTATCATTATAATTTTCATAGTCATTATCATTGTCATTGTCATTGTCATTGTCATTGTCATTGTCATTGTCATTGTCATGTCGAAAAGTGCTACTAGGAGCGAAGTACTCTTGTACATACTCAAATGCGTTTATAATTTTTATAAAACAAGATACGATGTTTTGAATTTTATTACATTGTTTTGTTTAAGATTGTGGATATCTCGACTTCTACCCAAACAGCACTCTGACTCAGGATGTCTCCAGGTGTTCCTCAGGACGTCCAAATGTCCGTTTTTTTTTTTTATCGTCTCACTGTCCTCGGAACATTATTAGGTCAGAGGATATCGTATAAGGATGTTAAGAGGATGAAAAAAGAGGACATTTGGTCGTCCTGAAGAACACCTGGAGACATCCTGAGTCAGATGTGCTGTTTGGGTAATTGGTATTCTATTATCAATGTTATTGTCAAACAATGATAATAATAAATCAAAAAAATATACTATTTTTTATAATTTTATAGAAAACAAAAATGTCAAAAATGAAAAAAGATTCAAGTCTGTAACGAAAGTCCAAAGCCAAGGAATTATTAAAGAATTTTTTCTTAACTAATACTTAATAATTGATGATTCGCAAAATTGAAAATCTCTATTAATCGTATTTAAAGTTGTGTTTGATTTCAATCGAAAATTATTAGTATTAATTTCTGTTTGATTTATTTTCTCGTTGCGGTAAAATTAAAAATTTACTTTCGTGTTGTCAAACTTCATCTGTATTATTAACGTGTAGATAAAATGATCACTCAGATTTTTGCTGAATTTTCGTAAAGGAAATGATGAATGAAAATCATCATTGACAGTTGAAGATGTCAACAAGAAGGAAGCTTCATCTTGACATTGGTTCAATTCTTTAAAAGTTTTCACATTATATTAATATTTCCACTTAAATATTTTCACTTGAATATATTCACTTGAATATATTCACTTTATATTTATAAAAACGAATAGATTCACTAAAACTGTCCTTTAATTTCGTAATTAGAAAATTGTTGTATTGGCAGTACGACCATTAAGTGATGGATGTGTGCATTTCACTTGAAGACAACTAGTATTCGAATATCAAGCGATTAAATGACTGTATAACTACAAATTTTCTATAAACATAATTCTTACACGAGAAAAATTAAATAATCGTAAATTCGCGCGATAAAAAAGAATAATTTTTCGAAAGAAAGACCATATTTGCTTATATGAACAAATTGAATCAATGTAAGTTGTTGAAATGATCGAAAATCACAATTTTAATACACGTCACTTGAGTTACGTCACGATTGCGTACACCTCGATGACGCGAATAAATATAATAGAATGTACAATGCAGAATTATGAAGAAGAATGACGATGAATGCATCGTAAACGCAAATGAAACGAGAAAAATCCCCGGATGAAATATTCGCCAATAACTGCATGTGCTTAAGGTAAAGAAAGTACAAACGATGTGAATGAATGGCATGATTATATGAAGTGAAGCGAGTGAATTGATTTCAATGCAACATCATGCTGTGAATGAAGCGAACGCGAATATGAGGCTGACGTAACGGAAAACTGCAGAAAGTGGATGAAGTGAATGAAATTTATGAAGTGAATGAAATTAATGAAGTGATAGAAGATGATGAAGTGAATGAGAATGGCGAAGCGAACGGAAATGATAAAATAATGATAGGCAATAACGCGTATAAAATTAATAAAGTGAACGATCAAGTGACATTAATGAATCAATTAATTATTTAAGCGATTGCCGAATCAAGAAAGTAGGTGAAGTGAAAAAAAAATAAAGCGAACGAGTACTGTGAGTCGAGTAAAGTGATGCAAGTAAATTAAAGTAAATTGACCAATTGAAAACAAAGCTAATAAGAGATACAAATTTTTTTTTTTTTTTTTTTTTATTTATATACGGGCATGTCTGCCCTAAAACAAGTGCTATAAATATTGCAACAATAGGTGCGAGAGCTGCAGATCGACTTTTAGATGGCGCCATACTTACATATTTTGTCGAGGTTGTAGGAAACTGCAGAAACCCACATCAAGTATAGGCTGTGTGCATACTAACACAAGCTTGCAGGCGTGAGTTTGTGTGGTTATGTACATATACATAAAATACCACCCAAGAACTTACAGC
>JAPYZR010006606.1:0-11681 GCA_030522945.1 Trichopria nigra
TTTACAATTAAAATTATAAGAATTTCGTTAACCGTGTGTTGAATTAAAATTCCGGCACACGTATGCGGGAAATCGCATTTCCCGCACTAAAAACAGTACCGGGAAACACGTAATTCCCGCATACTATTAGGAAAAAATTATTTCGTTATTATAATTTAATTTTAAAAATTATTCAATTTTATTTCTTTCCCCATTTCTATTTTATTGGATTATCCAATAAATATTTTGATTTGTGAAGATTATGTATACTATCCATTTTGGTTGTTATGACCAAAAAAAGAACATTTTACAAATATCGCTTTTTTATATTACTTTTACAAATAAATAAATCATTTTTCCATATTATTAAAAAGTATTTTGTTATTAAATTATTAAATTACATTAATTGAATGCACTCATTTTTATGAAAGAGCAGTCGCAAACATACATATGGAACTAATGAAGAAATGATCGGTATCATCATAAATACGGAAAAGTAGTTTTGAATGTTACGCATCCCGAAGAAAGCACGTCATTAGACAGATAATTCGTTAATATGCGTTAATAAGAAGGAATTTCATCTAATTTTCCATACACTGTCAAATTGTGTCCTCATATCACAATTATTAACGAGATAATGTGTTGTTGGTACAAATTGCATCTGAATTGGAGACACGTGCTTTCTCTCGTTCCGAAACCTACGCTAACAAGTGTTTGTCTCAGGCTTATATATTTTTGTGCAATATACATATATAATATCATTTTAGCATTATTCAATTTTATCATCATTCATATATTTTTCATAATTATATAAAGCTAAAGAAAAATTAAAGAAAGACGATAACAAGACATGACATTATATATATATATATAATTATAAAATACGTAATATTATTATATAATTATAATATATAATATATTATAATTATTATATATATATATATATAAATTTTTATCGAATTTATTTATTTATTTAAAAAGTACATGTCTATTCGCCATTTTGCATTGTATTTATTTTTTTCTTAATTTTTACTACAAATTTAAATTAATCGGTTACCTTTACAAGACAAATTCGATAAAAATGAATTGAATTACATTCAAAAATCTAAGATGACGGTTTGAATAATTTGGTTAGCGCAACAGAAGATATTTACGATTGTCGTGTTTAGTACGCCATTTTGGATTTTGTTATTTTTAATGTTGACAAAAAATTTGTCATTGATGGATACATATATATTTACGAAATTTATCTAATTTGTTTTTGTGAGGTAACTAACTATAATGAATTCAACTTATTTGTATAGTCAGAATTGAAAATAATAAAATCCAAAATGGCGAATACAGACATGACAGTTACAAATTTCTTCTGTTATAATTTACGAACATCTCGTTGCGGAATGTCGATGGCAACGTTCGACCATATGTATAATGGAATTGAAAATTTTACGTCCTTCATTTTGACTGTTTGAAAGTTTATAACCCTTTTTAGAAATGTTCGCTCTCCTTGTATTGATTCGGCCATTTTGAATTTAAAAAAATTTAACGCGCGTTTCATTGTTGTGCAAGTAATTTGCTATACTTTGTTTTGTTGCTTCCTATACGTTAGTCGTCCTTTTATTTTCTATACTGAAGACATAAATTTCAACTTTCATTGTCTGAATTTAAAGTTTCATGAATGAGATGACATTTCATCGTCGTACATCACATCGATGCATGTAGTTCCCACATGACTATTAAGATTTTTCAGGACTTCAAAATGTGCACGTTATAGAAATTTGTTACCAAAAATAGTACGTGAAGAGAAACGTTTTATGCATTCGCTTACATTGTTTAGTATACTACAATTGTGAAGTAGTCGAGTTAAAGCACTTATTTTCTTACGTTATGAGAAAAATGTCATTTTGCGCCCTAGGTACGAAAAGCACTATACTTTCAATCCATTTGACACTATATAAGAAACGTTGTTGGCATTATGTACTTAATTATTAAAGCTCGTGGATTGTGATTTCGGGAAATAAAGTCGGCTTGCGCAATTTTGATCGTTATCAGGGGGAGGGGGTGGTTTTTTTTATATATATAAATATAATCAAAGTTATCTATATACCAAGACTAATATAAAAATACATCGAACAATTATTATCCGCGGATCTCATCAAAGATATCGATTTCTCGTCATCGGGTTGAAATTTCAGACCGCACTGGCGCGCGGAACCTGGATGACGTCGTCGTAACAACCAAACAATTGATACGACCCGTTCAAAAAAGGCGTTGAATGAATGACCGCGTCAATGAACCTCATTATTAAAGAAATGTGAAAAAATCATTGTCTCATATAAATAAAATACATTTTCCATCTTTATTGTATATATGCCCATATGTGTGTTTGCTATAGTTCGATCAATGTTAATTCCACGCTTATATCGCTACATGTATTATGTGTTGTTTGATTCAATGCACTTTCGCATCACGCTTTACTCTCACCTGCAACGTCATCATCTGTACCGCCAATCGGAAGTAGTCCCCGTTAATGAGGAAATACTCCCATCCACAGCGGAAGCTCTCAGCGGCACGCCGCCATCCAAGAAAATCCAGACCGTCGAGAATCCCAACGAATTCTGCGAAACTCCGGAGTGCATTCATACAGGTAGGTGATTGTTTTTGAACTGAATATACATCAATTTATATGTATTGCATGTATATACAATGACAAATAGGGCGGAAAAGTAAGACTTTCGCGTTAAGTTTGACGAATGAAAAGAAAAATGGAAGAACGTATGACCCTCGAAGAATTCTACGAGAAAATAGTACGAGGATACGATAAACACGTACTTTCCGCCCGGTATACCGGGCGACAAAGTCCGCATTTCCGGCTAGCGGAATTAAAGCTATTATACTTTACAAGCCTCGTTCAGAAATGAGCACGAATTCGAAAGTTTAATTGAGTCAGTTTGTAAATGCGAAGAATGTTTCAACGTTATACGTTGAAAAATGTTTCATGGATATGTTTAAAAAAAATGTTTAATGTACTTTCCAGCACATGCGGTTTTGGATAGCATGGACAATAGCGTTGAGCCGTGCGACGACTTTTACCAGTTTGCGTGTGGCAATTTCTTGAAAAAGACTGTGATTCCCGACGAGAAGACAAGCGTGAACACCTTTAGTCTTATTAGCGACGAGTTGACGAAGCAACTTAAGAAAAACATCGAAGAGGAAATTCAACCGAACGAACCGAAAGCCTTTAAACTGGTGAAAAATCTATATCGGTCCTGCATGAACACGAGTGAGCGCCGTTTTTTTATATTCAATACAATTCATATATTTTTAGAGACCATGCCTTTAGTAATAGCATAGTATATAGTAGTGTAGTAACAAAGTTGTAACGTTAACGAGTTAAAAGTTACAAGTTACAAGTTCAAAGTAAAAAATTCAAATTTAAACGTTGAAAGTTATAAGTTACAAGTTGCGAGTTCAAAGTTACAAGTTCAACGTTACAAGTTTAATGTTACAAGTTCAAAGTTACAAGTTAAACGATAAAAGTTTTAAAGTCAGAAGTCAAAAGACAAGTTAAAAATAAATTTTAACTTAACTTCGTTACTTATTTTTATTAACTTTTTAACTTGTAACTGAACCATTAATTTTAGGCTACTAACTTTTATCTTTTATCTTTAATGTTAATTTTCTTTTTATTTTGATCTCTTAACTTTCAATGACCTTAACTTTCGGATTTTCGTTAAAAAAACATTGAATGATTGTTGCATAGCGTCTTAACAATCAAGAAGATTATCTTATAAGTTATAAAATTTTAATTTTTATCTTTATCTTTAATTTTGTTCGTCCATTAAGTTAACTTCAACTTAACTTAGTTAATTAAAAAAAATTAACTTATATCCAACACTGGACTAACGGAGGAAGTCATCGATAAGAAATACTTTATTGCTTAGTTTAATTGGTGTGAGAAAATTGTCAAACGCCCGTGAAGAGTTTTTTTTTAACACATAAATTGTATAAATCCGATTTAATTAACTTATATATATACAAATGAAAATTATCAGTTCAAGCCTAAGTAACTTCTTTAATTGTAGCTCTCATCGAGGAACAAGGATTGGACCCTCTGCATAAAATTCTGAAAAAATTAGGAGGCTGGCCGGTAATCCTGGGTGACCAATGGGACGAAGCAGAATTCACCTGGAAAGACTCCGTGTACAGATTCAGGGATGCCGGATATTCAGTCGACTACTTTTTAGACTTTACCATTGGAGCTGATTTGAAAAACAGCACGAAACGCGTGATTGACGTAAGTATAATAGTATCGTTAATGTCCAAATCGCTAAAACTCTTTTATCGAGAAAGAGTACCGATTGTATGAGCTCATTGTGAACTCATTCATTAAAAATTTGTTTTATGAACTCTTTTTTTAAACATTTTTTTAAATACATTATTTTGCAAAGAATTGCTTTCCTTCATTAATTCTGAAGCTTTTATTAGCTCGAAAACATTGACGTTTTCATTGAACCGCAAATTTAAAGAAATAAAAAAAACCTTTTCTACGTATACAAGGTGTCCAACAATTCTGCATGGAATGTTTCATCGAGCAAAAAAGTCCCGTCCAAAAGTTGTATCTGATTATTAGTTTATTTATGTCGAATTATTTATATTCGATGAAGGCCCCTCATTGCTATGCTTTTAAATGGATTTAAAAGGCCAACTGAAGACAATTCAATAATATAATTATCAAGAAAAATTGTACGGGACGTTTTTGCTTGAATACAATAGCGTTAACCATTTTGTTGGACACCATATACATATAGATCGTGAAATAAACAGGGTGTCCCAAACTTTAAGTTTGATCCTATACTTTTCATTTCCTACACATTTAAATTATTGTATTATGTCGAACATTGCACGCGAGTTCAAGGACACCCTATATATTCTTCGAGTTTTTTGTGCTTTTATTCCCATCCAAAGTTAATTAATGAACAATATTCGACCAAGACTAAGAGGTCCTTCCAAAGTTTACATTTTTCTCATTTCTACATATTAATTTTTACTTTCGACTGATCTATGGATCATTGATCAGTTCTAAGTGACGTGCAGTGATGAAATAAAATGAATTCGACAAAATGTGATGAAAAATACGGAAATATTTGTTGACTTTATTCGATTAATGATGTTTAATCGAAGACAATAACGTGTGTGCTATATTGTTACAGTTGGATCAAGCATCGTTGAGTCTTTCGCGGGAGTACTTATCGAAGGGCTTCGAGGACAAGATCGTAAAAGCTTATTACGAGTACATGGTGGATCTGGCGATGATCCTCGGTGCCAAAGACAAAGAGCAGACCAAGAAGGAACTCAGGGAATCCCTTGAATTCGAAATGAAACTTGCAAACGTAAGTCCAGAACAATTTTCGACTTCAAGCCGCCACATATTTTTTGTCGCCGTTTTTTAAACTCAATTTCTTTTTAACATTTTGAAGTGTATATGATCCGCAAACGCAAAATTTCTACCGATTTTGATGGAAAAGTGTCGATCATCTTCTTCGGATCGCATTTTTTCTTCATTTTGAGAATAGAATCGGAAAGTACAATAAATTTTACATTAGGCAAGCAAGAATGATATAGAAATGACACGGAAAAAGTGACCAAAAGAAATCGTCGGTTTAGGACATGCGTTAACTAAGTTAAGTTGAAGTTGATGGACTTTTAGTCCATCAACTTCATTAACAATTAACGTGATACAACATTAGCTTTTATTTTTTTAGGAATAATTAGGAATTAATGAAACCAGGTTAAAAAGTGGAAAGTTCAGTAATTTTAACTTTTCAACCTAGTCAACTTCGCCTTATACTTAAGGTGATTCTAAAGTAGAACAGTTATCGACCTAAGCTAAAACAGGAAAAGTATAAATAAAAAAGTTTTGAAACATTTTTTTCAAAATTCGGGCTTTGGAAGGGTGATTCTCGTTTAATTTTGAACCAATTTCATCGATATTTTTTTGAGGATTGAATGTGTTGTGTAGAATCACCCTTCCAAAGCCCAAAACTTGAAAAACCGTTTCAATCACTTTTTATTCATACTGTTATGGTTGACAAGATCGGTTGATAACTGTTCTACTTTAGAATCACCTTGGGACTTTTAAATTTAGCTTTTAATTTTTTACATCTCGAAATAATTCAGAAATGTTAAGAACGACGATATGAAATTGAAGTTTACATTGAACTTTAATATAATTGAACCGCACAAATGTCATTCTCAAAAATAAAATGTTATCATCATCATTATCAATAATCAACATTAAAAATAGACGACAATTTCGAATAAAAAAAAATGACGATGTTGTCATCGAACATCAGTAAATAAGCAGCAAACGCCACGAAATATATTCTCATGCATTAATGCGTCATTCCTCGAGTCATACGCGAACTAAAGAAGACATTGTCATGACGTAATAAAACAAAAGAGACACGCGTTTAAAACGTTTCTTCAAACTTTCAGATTTCTCTGCCGATTGAAAAACGACGAAACGCCACTGCTCTCTACAACCCGATGAAGGTGCGCGACCTGATCGTCAAGTATCCGAGCATCCCGTGGAAGGAGTACTTCAACAAGCTTCTCTTCCCAATCGTGCAGGTGGACGACGACGAGGTAGTGGTGGTCAACGTGCCGAGCTTCATTTCCGGTCTCGAAGAGCTGTTGAGAATTACGCCCAAGCGCGTCCAAGCGAATTACGTGATGTTCCGCGCCACCGCCTCGTCCATCAGTTACCTCACGGACGAGGTGCGAAAACGCCAATTGGCCTATTCGAAAGTGATAAGCGGCAAATCGGAACGCGAGCTTAGATGGAAGGAGTGCATCGACATCGTTTCCGGCAGCCTGTCGATCAGCGTTGGCGCCCTCTACGTCCGTAAGTACTTCAAAGAGGAGGCGAAGAAAAATGCGATCGAAATGGTCTCGGACATTCGACAGGAATTCAAGAAAATCCTCATGAAGGTAATGTTGTTTATAGTTTGTGTTTTTTTTTTTTTTGACAAAGTCGTGTACATTGTATATCAACAACGGCAAATTTAAGTTGACAAACGTGGACGTTTCAACATGACATCAAAAGTGAAATGTCACGTGGTGTCAATTTTTATATCTAAATGATACATTCAATATCTTATCAATATAGTTTTGATGTTACGGATGTATTCTATGTACGGGAATTACATCAGCAATGCCATTGAGTTACAAACTCAGTAATATAATCAACAATGAGTTTCAATATTCAACATCAGCATCAAAGTTTACATAAACGTCAACCTTGATCAGCAAGGAATATAAATCCCTCAATGCATCGTTGATGTAAATGTTGAAACATACGATTTAACGTTAAAGACAAAGAAATACTGCATCAAAGGCAATGAATCGCATTGTGCGCAACCGCATTCAACTTGATTATAAAGATCGCATTCGAGACAACGATCGAAATCGTTTAATCGGGCACTTTCATTGCAGGTGGACTGGATGGACGAAAATACGAGGCAGAGCGCATTGGAAAAGGCAGACACGATGGCGACGCACATCGCTTACCCGGATGAATTGCTGGACGACGGGAAATTGGAAGAATTTTACGCGAAATTGGAAATAAATCCAGGAAATTACCTCGAGAGCATTTTGAATCTGACACTTTTCGGCACCGAGTACTCGTTCAGCAAGTTGAGGAAACCGGTCAACAAGAGCGATTGGATTACCCACGGAAGGCCGGCGATCGTCAATGCTTTCTACTCGTCCATCGAAAACAGTATTCGTAAGTAAACGGGCTTGACCTCTATGAGTGCGGGAAGCCTGTAAAATGATTTTGAAATGTCGATTAACATCTGATGATCTTAATCATTCGTAACGTGTGAGCAAAGTCGAGCGTTGTCGTCAAATATAAAACGTCGAATTTTTGAACGTTATTGAATTCCAACGTCAAAGTATAAACGACAAAGTATTGACTGGTATATATTCTAATCTAGAATTGCCAGCGGGAATTCTGCAAGGCGCATTCTTCAACAAAGACAGACCGCGCTACATGAACTACGGCGCCATCGGTTTCGTGATCGGTCATGAGATCACTCATGGTTTCGACGATCAGGGCCGGCAATTTGACAAGGAAGGAAATCTCGTGGATTGGTGGGAAGACGACACGAAAGAAAAATACTTGAAACGCGCCGAATGCATCATATATCAATACGGGAATTACACGTCGAAGGAAGTCGGACTCAATGTGAGTATATTGAAAATTGACATGAAAAAAGAAAAAACAAACAAACAAAACAAAATGGTTTCAATGTTTATAGTGTACTACTGACAGCTCGAATCGTTCGACAATTCATAAAATAACGACAAACGCTAATTGAATTTTTTTAATAAATACTATCGATAAATTATACTTACTTGCATGAAAGAGAGGCGCGAGAAATCCAAGCACACTTTTGTAGCTTCGCGAAAAGACAAAAATAAAAAGAAAGAATACTTCACTTTACTCGCACAATACGTGTGCCACTCCGCGATCGGTTTAATTATCTACTGCACAGCAAACCGAGCGGTCGAGGAGAAGGGGCCGCGGCGCTGGACTTGCAGAAATATATATGCGTAACAATGCCTATTCGACAAAAGTCACGGCACGAGATGATTTTTAGTTATATTAAAGAATTGATTACGTAAGGATGAATGTTTCGTTCGTCATGACTCTTAACGTGCTTTATGCACAGATTCGCTAAGAAAATATTATTCATGATTATTTTAATAACGGCGTGAAAACAAATTTTTTTTTTTATGATCGACTACTAGAATTTATCATGACCGTGAATATAAAGGGTGATCCAAAAGTCACGGTACGGTAAAATATCTCGGCGTAATTGCGTTTTCGTGGAGAATTTTAACGGTGCCATTGGATTTGACCTTGAGCATGACCTTGAAGGTTATACCAAGGTCGAGCTTATTTTTTTTTTTTTTATAGGGGAACCCCCGTTTTTCCCCGTCGCGGATTCGAAAAGACCGGGAAATTTTACGTCCGCAACGACAGTCTTTAATTCGTAAGAATGTGACCTTCAGAAGGTCAAACAGTTTA
This sequence comes from Trichopria nigra, assembly GCA_030522945.1. Taxonomy (NCBI): domain Eukaryota; kingdom Metazoa; phylum Arthropoda; class Insecta; order Hymenoptera; family Diapriidae; genus Trichopria; species Trichopria nigra. The sequence goes on from JAPYZR010006606.1 coordinate 9,074, forward strand.
TTTAACCATCGCATTCTTGCAACTTAGAAACTGTCATTTCTGACGCAAAATTTCCCGCTCTATTGATTGCCGGTCTCAAAAGTAGGGGCTCCTATTTCAAAAAATAACCTCGACCTTGGAATAACCATCAAGGTCACGTTCAAGGTCAAATTCAATGGCACCATTGAACAGCTAGGGAAAAATCCTGCAACTTTCGTATGTAACATTTATATGTATAAAAAAAAATACCAAAGTTATTAAGGTAACAGTTCACTCGATTCGGGACAGATGGCGCGGCAAACTATAAAAATCACTTTTTCAAATGTCGTCAAGCAAATCGCTTTTAAACAATAGCAAAGTAAAAAACGTATTGAATTTACCGAAATTTTCAGGGCATATCCCTCACAGAAAAAAATATGTTCGGTGTCCGAAATGACACCCAATTGGGTGTAAACCCCAATTTCTTTAGTGTTTACACCCATTTTTTTAGTGTTTAGTCATTTCGGACACCGAACAATATTTTTTGGTGTACATTTCCGTAAGGGATAATCTTTCAATTCCAGTTAATTTCGTCTGAATTTCCCTTCAGCCATAAAATATTCAAAGTAAACGGAAACTGGATGCGTATTCAAGTCCGAACCGGTTTTAGGGCGCTCTTCCGCTCTTTTAATGAATGTCCGTCACTTCTCCGCGAAAACGGTTCAGAATTGAGCGAGAATTCGCAAGAATAAAATTGAAATTACATACTTTTACAATTCGCATTTCTATTCCTGCGAATTCTTGGCCAATCGCGAACCGTCTTCGCTGAAATTTGACCTGCATTCATAAATAATCTATAGTTTAAGAGCTTCGAAATAGATTTGGACTTGAAAGTGTATCTAATTTCTGTTTAATTTAAATATTTTAGGTTAGGAATTTACGTTATCGAGCGATTAGCTTTTTCTTCCTGCTTAAGTAGGGACGACAAAGTTTAAATATGCATTAAATGTCAGGTACACAAAGAAGCAGTTAAGCAATCAACTACTTATAACGCTTTTATTTAGTAACTTTGTCTGTCTGTTTGATAACTTGGACTTTCTTTTTAGTAACCTTCGAAAATCAAAAGCTATTTGATTACGTGTAATAACAATAGTAATAATTTCCCTCTCTCTCTCTCTCTCTCTTCAGTTGAACGGTATCAACACGCAAGGTGAGAACATCGCCGATAACGGCGGCATCAAGGAAGCATACCACGCTTACAACGAATGGGTGAAACGGAACGGACCGGAACCGCGACTGCCAGGCCTTCCGTATACGGCGCAGCAGATGTTCTGGATCAGCGCCGCTAACACGTGGTGCAGTAAATACCGACCCGAGACGATGAAGCTGCGCATCACGACCGGAGTCCACAGTCCCGGTGAATTCCGCGTCCTCGGTCCTCTGTCCAACATGCCGGAATTCGCGAGCGACTTTAAGTGTCCGGTTAACTCGAAGATGCATCCGGAGAAGAAATGCAGCGTCTGGTAAATTTTATCATTCGGTTTCCATGAATTCGGAAGAAAAGAAACAAGTGTGACGCGTCCAGAAAATGGAAAGAAACAAAAAAAAAAAGAAATAAAGAAAGAAATCATCAACGAAGGGCTTTCGGCGTTTCGAAACGAACCGAAAGTGCCTTTTGTTCCGCTGTTCCACGAGACAAGTTCGTTACACGTTGGCGAGAGAACAATATGGCGGCCATCTTGAACCGTTGTTGCGTTCTCTACACTATATACATACACGCCGGACGTTAATTAGGTATTTTTTAAGACACGATGGTTTTTCCATTCGGATGGTTTTAGAAACGCCAACCACTATGGAGAAAATTCAATGTGTACCTGCGACCGTGTTCCGTTTTTATCGGGACGAAGTATAATGTGTACAATTTTTCTTCATTTCCTAGGCAACTAAAATGCAACTAGAATAATGTAGAAAAAGCATAAATAATTAGATCGCGAAATTTCGAAACGACGGTAATATCGGAACACGGTCAGCGCGTGACTCGATTTGCGACGAAAGCGACGCTGGACCGCGGATGACAAAGTCGAACCCAATCGCATTTATCGACGGCACGCATCTTATATAATGAATGTAAGTTCTTGGTTCTGGACGCAACTATAAAAAGACACGTAACCTCAAATCTGTAAAAGCTGTCCTTCGCGTCGCGTCGCGTGCAAGAGTCGACGAGTATTTTGTAATCCATTTACTTTCGGTAAAGTCATGGAAAGTTTACGTTTTTGTTTTCCGCTAACGATGAATATGTAATAACCGAGAGATTTTCAATGAGTAATTAAAAATTACAAATTAATTGTGCTTCGTGTCAGTGTGTACCCCATCGATACAAACTTTATCGTACTTTGAATTTCTACTTTACCAACAGTGATTGCGTTCATTGTGAAGGTGCAATCGCAGTCGATAAAATCGCCAATAAAACTTACATGACCCATAAATATCCTTAGAAACATTTTTACCGACTTTTCAAAAACTTTTCAATGGCGTCAGATTATTGTGACTTTATCTGCAGTTACGTAGTAACCGACAAGCAGCAACCGACCACCAATGATCCTGACAATGGAAATTCCAGATTCATCCAATCTCAGCTACGATCTCAAAT
>JAPYZR010006607.1:0-12578 GCA_030522945.1 Trichopria nigra
TTAAATGTTACGGCGTGATGAGCATAAGAGAGGGGTACTACTGAGATTTGTGATCTTCGGAGGAGTAGGCTCTTCATACAATTAAGGTTAAACTTCACTGAAGGAAGTGCATTTAATCTGTAAATTTAATTTCGTTGCGGAACGTATCATTAAAGTAGTAATATTTACGATATAATAAAATCTATCTTAATATAGTAATAAATTGTACCTTATTATAATAAATTGTAGTAAATTTAGCACCATTTAAATATTATATTAAATAATAATTTTGCCTAGAATTACGCGAATTAATCCAATTTTCTTGAGGAATATTTCTCGTTGATATTGAAACTAATTCCAGCTAAATTTAGTCCACTCCAGTAATTACAAAGTTCCAACAACTAAATATTCAGTTAATCTAAGTAAAGAATTTAAAATATATTTTATTCGAAGAAAGAATAGGAAATTGAGAAGAGAAACCCGCCATTTATCTGCTTCGGATTTTGATGATCTGGAAATCCTGGAAATCGAAATAAGGTTAACGTTATTATTTTATGAACTTGTCATTGTTGTGTGTACCATACCTGTGATGAAGGAACTTCTGGCATACTTCTCGTTCGATATTTTCACTCATACACTTATATATTTACATAGGCATATACATATATTATTACTTTCATTTCTACATAACACACACATACATCGCATACATATTTACGCTCGCTACGCAAGTTCGCACATATCTCGATAATTTCGAATTAATCGCACGCTTGATATATTAGAAAAATTCGGCATATATACTAACTCGTCTAATGTCACACCACTTGCGTATAAAGAAAAACATACGATGCCATCTGTGAACGTACGCATATTTAGGATTTCTGCTGCCGCGAAAATTTAAACTTCAATAATGTAGGAGGATAGAAAATATATGTAACATATACAGCAATAAGACTATATTTCTATATTTCTATATTTCTTACTGAGTATTTATGGTCAATATTTCTTAAGTAAATTAATGGATTATGTATTTTTGAAATATTAAAAAAAGAAATACAAGTAACATGACGATAGTTCAAAAAGTTGGACAATTTAAAACTCTTCCATTATTGCTTATATCAAAAATCTTTTTCTCATGTCAAGTCTTAAGAAATTTTAAATCCAAAATCTATAGTCATCGAAAATCTTTGATGGTAAAACTTAGAATGAAGGTTCGGAAGGCCGATCCCTCACAGAAAAAAATATGTTCGGTGTCCGAAATGACACCCAATTGGGTGTAAACCCCATTTTTTTTAGTGTTTACACCGACTTGGGTGTCATTTCGGACCCCGAACAAAATTTTTAGTGTACATTTCCGTAAGGGATGGTAGTAATAATCAACACTTAGTATACCCCTTAAAACTGTATTAAATTATAACATTTTTGAAATATAAGAAAAATTTACGCGAAACAACATATTTCTCGGGCCTGATTGAACGTCCCGGGCCGTAATTTACTGTGGCGGCGGGCGGCGTGGTGGGGGTAAAGGGATTCCGAGAAATACCAATACAGCGAGAGTGCATAGAGCCAATCTAGCGATATGCTAATACAACGAGTGCCAATACAGCGAGGTTCTACTGAATACCCCAATTGCTCTGAGAGCTAGCAACGTTAACAGGGCGAATAGAGGTCATAAGAAACATATACACCTTACATATTCACAACATCATAATAAAACACGACAAACAGTTTCTTCATCGGAATTGTGTATTTATTTTATAAATGGACAGCATGTTTAATTTTAAACTTTTGCAATTGTTGAAAAAAACATTCCACTTATTCAATTCCATTAATATATTTAGTCACTTTAAATACGGGTTTATTGACTAATCCATTTGGTAAATTTGACCAAACGATTTCTTTATTTACTTAGTGGATTTTATCAATGATTTAAGTAATTTATTTATTTAATTTGACGAAACGATTTTGTTATTATAAATTATTCAAAATAAACATATTATTTCTTACTTCCATATAACAATAAAGCATCAATTTTACTAAATATTTAGTTATGTTGAAACCAACTAAATATTTCGTTAATACGACTTCCACGCAGTTGACTTGACCCGCGTTTAGTTGAAATAACTACAATTTAGTTGATTATACTAAATATGTCGTTGATTTAAACGATTTGGCAGGGCAAATACGAGCAACCTAAATATTTAGTTAAATTTACTGAATTTTTCGCTCAGTGTACTAATTATTTCTTTTTACATTAACGAGTACGATTATACATGAGAAGCACGCCTTGCCATGATGTTATGTTTGAAATGTTTGTCGAAATGTTTTAAATCGTGTTAACATATATGTTAACATATATGTTAATATATATATATATATATATATATATATATATATATATATATTCCTATAGGAATGAGGTCGTAAAGTTAAAGACGCATAAATGTTGCGTTTACATAATTGTAAAGGAATGACAATAAATGGAATATGCAGATTCTCAAATCAGAATTATACGATTTTATATGTGTATATATATAATCGAATAATTAAATATATTATCATGTGGTCATATATCAAATTGTAGACCATACGTTATTGGCGGCTATTAACATCCGTCTCAATACAATGGGAGATGTACGGTGTAATGCTCTATAGCCGGTAAATCCTGCAAGTGATTAATTATATATATATACATATATATGTGTATATCAAGGATCGTGGTACTTCTGCCGTCAGAAGTATAGTTTCGATAACAATTAACTTCCTGGAGTTTTTATAAGTTAAATATTATAATCTAATATAATAATTAAATTGTTATATAATTTACCCAGGCAGAAATTAATCGTGGCATTCCGTTTTATTGTAAAGGCCCTACATCGGAAAACCATTATAAAATCTGTACGAGAAAATCTCTCGATTCTGTCCAGATTTTATGTAGAAAATCTAGACATTTGAAAGTGAAAATTACTATAAATTCTAGGTTAGATAAAATATGAATTATGTCTCGTTTCAATATCGGTTTTTCCTAGAAAATACTAGATATGATTATTTTTATAGCAAATTTTTTTTAGGTTACAATAAAATAGCTTTTCCTAGATGAAAACTAGACAGATTCTGTTTAGATCAGTCTAGAACCAGTAATTATTCTTGGGAATCTAGACGTTTAACATACGAAAGACGTAATACGATATTTTATACATGATATTTAAACGTTTAATAAACGCTTCGCAAATAAATCGTCTGAAGGAAAATGATGGTCTTAATATTTTAAAATAAATGTGGTATATGCTAGCCCTTTTTCGAACGTTCAGTATATTCGGTTAATAAATGTATTGTAAACACGTTTTTTAAGTGTTTCTATTGTCATGAATTATAAACGCTTTTCAAATACGTTTATTACATTTGTAAATTCCACGATCTATATACGTTTTACATCGGTAAAATACAATTATGTATTTCACAAACTATATTTAAACGTTTAATAAATGTAACGTATTATATATAGGTATTTAAAACGTTAAAAATAGATGTATTTTATATACGTATATATCGTAAGCGTATATGCCATATACTTATACCACTTTTATACGTACTTTTCGTATAATATACGTATATTAAACAATCGAGTTCTTCTTGGGTATATATAATTATATATATATATATTTTTTTTTATTTTATCATTTTTAATTCCTTCAAGATTATTTAAAAGTACAATAATAAAGATTTCTCTTGAAAGTGGTTTTCATTTTGTTCTACTTAAAATAGAACTGTATTATGGACTGATCCCCGTTAAAAAAAAAAAAAAAAAAAAAAAAAAAAAAAGAATCACAAAGGAAACGAATGGGGAATTACGTTTCTTCCTCAGCGACTCGTTAGAATTTCATCAAATTTCAAGATGCGAGGAGATAAGCTGTGAAAAGACTCCGTGTAACGGCGCTGCTTTGAGGCGTTTGCAGCGCGACGGTCTTTTTGGACGAAGAGTCCATGTATCCCCATTGGAGGTGGCGTGCCAGTGGTATTCGCAAATTTTCTATTTGAAAAATCCACGGACGAGCTTCACATCTATACCCACTACTGCAAAATGTTTTCGTACTTTGAAACGTAGAGTTTCTTTAGTCAGTTCCGGTTCAATATAGGCACTGATCCGTTCTTGGCTGAAACCGATTTACGTGGTTTTACGGTCTAGTCGAGTGGTAAGACGAAGTTGAAGAAAAAAAAAACTGCAAAGCAAGATCTTACTCTGCAAAGTAAGCTCTCCTCTGACGCATTAGTCATAATTTTGAAAATAACATTTCAAGAGTTTTAGCTATATATTTTTATTTTTTAATGTGGTTTCTATACCCGTATTGTATGTATATATATATACACATAAATCGATATTTTCTTAATTTTATGTTGCCAAATCAGCTGCCTGACATATAGTAGAAGTTATCCCGATAGATGGCTCTCTTGTCGTTTCGTACCCGCAAGTAGTGACAAAAGTGATACTTTACTTCTGTTCGATAACGTGCTTATCTTTGAACATTACTTTAAATATATTGTTATTTTATACATATACAGGGTGTCCCAGACCTGGAAGATAAAATTTCAGAAGGCGATTCTTCATGAAATTTGAAATCAAAAAGTCCTTTACCAAAATACGCATAGAATAGACGCATAGAATTTGAATGGCGAGCAATTGAAGTTTATAAAAACAAATTACTGTTTTTGCAATAATTCGGCTCATTTTCAATCTATATTAACGAGTGAGGGCGCATTTTAAAGATTTTTTCAATATAGGTTGAAATATAGGTTGAAAATTAGCCGAGTTATTACAAAAAAAGTAATTTTTTTTTCTAAACTTTAATTGCTCGCCATTCAAATTCTATGCGTCGGATCGAATTTTGATAAAGGACTTTTTGATTTCAAATTTCACGAAGAATCACCTCTTGAAATTTTATCCTCCAGTTCTGGGACACCCAGTATATATATCTTGAATCAATTATACGTTAAGAGCTGTAGGTTAAAAATTCAGACTCAACACTATAGGCAACCTAACAAAAAAACTAGTCGAAAAAATTATTGGAAACTTTCGAAAGATCATAATGTACCTTGTGCGAGGATGTACATTTCATCATACGAGAATAGGGATTATTGAAGCATGTTACGGGATTCGTAAGATTTATTTGGCTAATGGATTACGAGGCTCCTAATGCCATCGCAGCCATTAATCGACATGACGTTATGTAAAGCTGCCTATTTGTTGCAAGCGCACAGGTTGACAAAGTTTGTCAAATATTTCATTTTGAGACCATGCACGTATTTATAGTGACTTGTCCCCTACATTACGTTCGTATCGTGTATTTAGAGAAGCCGAGCCATTGTGTGCGAGATTTCATTCTTTATTAAATTACAGTAACGAGGAAGTTTGCGGTGTCGAGATTGAAAGTCCTAAGTAATAATAACGAATAAATCATTTATTTTTTTTATTCCCCCAGAGTAATTCCTATTAAAATTAACTTTTCTATAACCACAAACTATATAAGACAGTTTCCTTATAGCCGCGAAATGGATTTTGAGAGTCCTTGAAGTTTAAGGGAACTTCATCCAGTAAAGCACGTCAATATGAATAGATCCCAAGTTTTGGGCAAATATCCAGGTACACTCGGGATGCAAAGTATTACACACTCGGGATCATTATTACATCCGCGGCGTTTCGCGTTACAAGTAAGTTACGCCATGGCAACTAATGGGTGTTGTTTTGAGGTAAGGGTAGCAAACCGCAATCCTAGCATATCCGCGTGTATATGCTTAGACTTTGTCACATAACGGTAGCTCTTCATGCTATAGGGCCTTCCCATTACTCCAGCATTTGTTGTTTCGGTCGAAAGCGAACTTACATATATATACACGTTTCGAACATATCGCATTCAAAGGAATTACGAAACAAAGTTTTAAAACATTATTCGTTATACTTTATCACTTTTGTGGAAAATTTGTCACGAACAATCCAGAGACAATATGTAGGATTATAAAAAACTGATATATTTTGCACCTAGGGATCAAAGTTCAGATTTTCGTCTTGATTCTCGTCTCACTAATACCTCCCCAGCAAACACAACAAGACACAATTATGTAACAAATATGTCATGATTACATTCTTACATAAATGTTACATTAATGTTACATAATTGTTACATATGTGGTTGACTGGGTCGTTATTGTCCTTTTCTTGGAGTTTTTTTATTGGAAAAATATTAACATTCTTGTATGTATATTTTTTCGGTTTTTTGTTGGTTTTTTTGTTTGTAGATCGATTCTTTTCGGGTTATATCTTATCTTTGTCATGCATCTCGTCAATTGTTAGCATTTTTTCCATTGTTCTCCGCTGTTTCGGCATGGTTTTTTTCTGTTAATTGTCGGTTTTTGTTGGTTTATTCGTTCCATTTTTTTTACAATTCTATGTCGTTTTATTTAAGACAATATTTACGTGTTTTCTAGAGTTTTCTTCATCTGATATCAGTTCCATTAAGGGTTTCGTTGGCCCTTTTGGAGATTTTCCTCGTCGGGTTTTTCCACCAAGTATTGAAAATTTTGTATGTTTCTTCATCATATTTTCATTCTTCCAATTTTTTCTCAGAGTTTTTTTTTTATGTATACTTTCATGTTTTCCAACTTCCCAGATTTCCTGTACGTCTAACTTTAATGAAATAAAAAAAAGCAATTTCCAGTTCAAAAAATTGTCGGATTTTAGCAAAATTAAAAGAAAACATTTTTTTGTTGGACCCCCCCAAATGCGCGGTTATAGAAATATTTCCTTAAATCGAGGATTGATCGAAGCAGCAGTAGCGTCGGTTATTTGTCGTTCGACCGGAAATAAAAATGAGGGATGAGCATAGTATGGTGTGTCGTACAGCGACAACGGCGCGGAATTCGCGGGCAAAGCCCCGATTGTAAAAGTACGCTCGGTTCAACGGGCGCTCGGCGCAGTAATCGAAAAACGATTGAAATACAATAACCCACCGTAATCACAGATACGATATGTGGCCGTTGCCTCCTACCTCCCAGCACCTACTCTCTCGGTATACCCGGGGCGTTTTGCGCGGTCGACCTGCTAATTGATAATCCGACTCATAACTCGTAACCCGAGAGGGCCTGAAAGCGCCTACCGATTAATTAAGTCGTCTACTCGAGGCCTTGGCCCGCAATAACGCGGCTAATAATTCTCGCGGGGCTTTGGAATACTAGAACCGAGATGTCGCGTGATTACAGTATAGTTTAATGCATGGCGCTCGTATATGCCCGCTGCGTGTATTCTCTGGCGAGCCCTTCATCAACATTCACGAAAAATCGATGTGTCCCTCCCTTTTGTCCGAGAGTATTGGCATGATCGTCGCAATGAAAAATTGAATTTTTTAACGTTTTGCAGTTTTTTTGTTTGTTTGTTTTTGTATTAATTTGCTTTTGGCACGCGGAACGCTTATATAGTAGTTTTATAACGAATTGCAAGAGTCATTCTGCAAATTGCTATTGTTGCCGGAACATAGTTTATATACGTAAACTGAAAAAAAATTTTGTTATTTTCAAGTAAATATCTACTTGAATAAAGAAAAGATTTTCTTGAATTAAGTAAGATTTACTAAAAAGAAGGAAACATTTTCTTAATTCAAGTGAATATTTACTTGAAAATAAAAAATTTTTTTTTCAGAGCAACATAGTCATTGATTTTAATAAAAGTATAATTTTTTTGTGATGAAGTGAATTTTTTCATGATTTTCGTTATATTTCTTTATGTGCGATAAAATATAATCGATTTTGAGTATCGTTATTTCGAAATTTTGTTAAAAAATTGAAAATTGATATATGTGTATATAATCGAAATTTTTATATACTGTATCCCCCCCCCCCCTTATCCGCCTTCTTTAATTACTTCCCTTATTTTAATTGTTTTCATTCCTATCAGTGAAGTTCGCAGCCGTTGATTGGAAATGAACGGAAACAGTTGAGGCAATTGTATATCGTTTTCTTGTTGCTTGATCTGAAAAATTAAAATAAGAGAGGCGGGGATGAGTCGTACAACAATTCCGTAAACATTATGATAAAGTCATAACAAAGTTTCTATAATTGAAAGCAAGTCTTTTTTAATTAGTGATCAAAATTATTCATTAAATTAAAATGAATTTATATAAAGAGGCAAATGAAACGAGGAGTAAAAAATGGTTTTTTTTTTTCAAAATGTCGAGAATAAAAGATGTAAAGGAATTTTTAGCAAAATCGTTGCTTAAAAAATGAGGAATAACCAAATGTACGCGAGGGTAAAAGTACGGCCGACAAACGGATGCTTTGCTTCGGACTTTTTGTAAACACGAAAGAATGACACAATATTTTTCCGTACTCACAAAGAAATTACTTTCTTGGCACATATACGACATATGTCACACGTGCACAGGTACGTGCTTATTTATTTAAACGTACTTTTGCGGCAAAACGCGCGCAGGCAATTTCGCGAAATGCAGTTTTAATTAGTGCTGTAAATCTGTCCAGAAGGAATAATAAAATTTATCATCCGCGAAAATCTGCCGCCCCCCCCCCCTCCCCCTCAAATTTATTTCCATAATGTCGTCTCTCACTTGTAGATTTAAATTTGCAAAAATTAGCGAATAATGTGTAGTTTGAAGGTAAATTCACTATACTTCAAATTCAACAACACATACAGTGATAATCGGTGTAAATATACTTGACTGTGGTAGCATTTCTTATAAAATTGTATATTTGACGATTTATACAGAATTTACTTAATCTTTTAGTACGAGTGCACTGTAAAGAAATGAAGTAGAAATTGTATATTCTTCACCAATATAGTCAATTTCAAATTACTATACGTGAGTTTCATTAAATACAAATTTATAATCGATACGGAATTCTTCGCTCTTTTATGAAAAAACTTTATACGATTTTGAGATTTATGCAATCTGTGGTAAATCTTCGAAAAAAGTGCATAAAAAAAATAACATTTGAGTCCCCTTTAAAAAAAAAAACAAAACAAAAAAACCGCGCAAAAGAAAATCTTGATAAATTCACTTTTATTTTATTTGTCTTAAAAAATATAAGTCTGACAGATAAAAATTATGTTAAATGATGGTTCATTTTTTTTTTGTAAATAGTTTTTTGTTAGATTTGTTGAAATAACAAATTTTTTCTTAAATAAATACAAAAAACGCGATTTTTTTAATGGTGGCTCCAACATGTCCGAAAGTCCTTAAATTTTTCTTGGCATAATTTGTATAATAAGGAGGTAAAAATTTAGAATAATTGGAATGTGCTATGTTTTAAAAAGAATGAAAAATATTTATAGGAATCACTAAAGATATAAATAAATATAAAAGTACAAGATTTGGCAAAAATCTACAAGAATTAATCAAAAACAGACGTAAAAAATGTCACAATTCGGTAAAAAGAAAAACAAGAAAATATTAAATAAATTAAATTGAAATTATCAAGGAAAACAACAATGACACAGCAGATATTAATAAGCGACGAAACTCGGCGGTACACGGCATAGGATTTTGCCTACTTGAGTAAGATTTTCCCTATGGGATTTTCCCTGTGGGAACCATTTTTTATAAACGAAATTTTGAGAAAATGTCGGTTCCGAGTACACGTTTCGAAGAAATCTCCGTCTTTTGTGACACAAGACTCTCGATTAATATGAGTTTGATATTGGATTGAACATCCAGAAGAACATCCGTTTTGTACATCCAGAATCATTGCGACAAGTAAAGCAGACCTCGTTTAGATTATTGATGTTTTTTAAATCAGAGCATGACTATAATCGCGAGATGGAGTGCACCAGGCCTCCTTATTGGATGAAATCAATCAAAGCTGATTTCAGGTGGAGCTAATTTCAGGCGCGTCTCCCCTGGGCGAATCGTGTCACGTGATGTGAGTTTCGTAGTATGTATATAGTATCAGGCCGACACAATTACACACTCGCGTATAATGCTGCCGTAGGGCCGGAAAATCGGGAATGCAGGAGACTTCAAAGAGTAAAGTGCCCTCGAATGCCCCGTGAAAACAATGCCGGCAATTAACACGCAACTTCTCGAGACATGCCGACGGGTGCAGATTCTCACTTTGAAAGACCGACAAAGTGGCTTTGCTGTAACCACCATTTTTTTTTTTTTTTTTTTTAGCTCTTACACAGAATAAATTAAGAGCAGCGAGAAACGATACAACCTAATCCTGCACTGTTGAGAATTTTTCAAGTAAAATTGAAGGACTTTTCTTGACAAGTGTGAAACTCATTCCGCCAAAGGCTGATTCGGAAATAAATTATAAATGAAATAATAATAAAAAAAAGTAAATACAAAAATCCATTTTGTTGGTATGAGAAAGTTAACAATTTAGATTAATTTATAACAATGACTAGAAGAAGTGATTATTTACGTTTATTCGTAAATGTAAACAAAAAATGTAAGAAATTTTTGAAAACGTCATTTTCTTCAGTTTATCTTTTCGATTAAAAGTGTAAAAAGAATATGTAAATCACTTTTTCTACGCGTTTATTATTAAAAACAATTTTTCGTATACCTCAATATTTCACACCTCGGAACAAAATTTCGCATAGATATCTATACTTGACCGACAGTAGATGAAATGTCAATTTATCGTTCGTACAGCTTAGATACATTCAATCCTTTTCCATTAAAATTAATCAATGTTAATTTTAATTACGTCTCGACGGTATATGTTATATGCCCTCGCACACTACGAGAAAACAAGTAACCATATATTTTATAAATAATTCATGGCCTACTATTCGAAATTCATTCGCATGGATGAAAGTTTCCTTTCATCGCATTGTATTAAGCGATCACGTATAGATAATGAATTTGAACCTTGAATGGTTAAAGCCATTAATGAATTTCTTTATTATTCAAGCTCATTTCTGAAGTGATGGATTGGGTAGTCTGAATAACAAAGTCACGATTTCTTGGGATAAAACGCACCCGTTTAGTTACTTGCTAGCAATTAAGATAACACCGGTGTAGAAGTTTAACGCTGCGATCCATCATTGTTAAAATACCCTCCAAAGCCTATTTTTCACGTCAACAAGGATTCTAGTTTATTATTATTATTATTATTGTATTTTCATTTTATTTGCAAATTTTGTAACTTTTAATATTCGCTTAAATAATCATTTCGAGCCTGTGACAACAAAATTAAATGTAAAAAAAAATGTTTTCAATTCAAGTTTCAAATTGGATTTCACTGTTTTTATTGCATTTTTAATTGAGCAAAATCGTAACATCCGGACGTAGATTTTTTATTGTTGAAATTGAAGAAATTACGAAATTTCTTTGTTTGAATTGCGCAATTGGAAATTTTAACAAGGGATATTGCGATTCGCAAACGAACGTCGGCTCTTCGATCAGCAATAACCGAAAAGTAATTCAAATTAATTCGAAGGCCATGACAATTGTTAAGCGAATATAACAGAATTCGTAATAATTGTCAAATGAGTAATTAATACAGCGCAGTGATGCCCGTAAATTATTCAAATTTTATAAACATATATATATACATTCATTAAAATGAAAATATTAATTGTACAGAAATAACAATTGCTGTGACAATTATTTGCCGCCTACGCACCGCGCAATTATCGATATATGCAGAAACGAGTTTGAAATGATTTTCTGTTTTCCCCGAGAGAATATAACCGCGTTTGTTTTTGTCTCTTATCTCAATTCCTACATACGCTTTAGACAACGTATCTGCTTTGTGGTCTGCAATGATAACGTTGCAGATGCTGGCCATTTATCAGTTTGTTATTTTTAACGTTCTTCGGTGTGTTTAACTGTTATTACAAAATTTAAACAGTATATTTGAGAAAATATGTGTAGTGTGTGTGTGTGTGTGTGTGTATTTTACTACGTTCATTGTATTCTTTGTCAATTTGTTCCGACAATTTCCGAATGATCTTTTGTAATAGTGCGCGTTTGCGAATTATATCGTTACATTCAATTCCTGATTTCTGCAATGACGATGAATTCACGAACAAATATCACGTGATACAAAGCCCATTAATGCCTCAATCACGTAAAATGTGGAATTGTTTTTGAGCCCATTCATTTTAATGAAATGACGATCAGTTCGACTTGGGATCAATTCTCTGTATATATACACGTACTTTATTATTATATATTTGATGCACCTATACATGATACCACCATTTTAAAAAGTGCTAAATATTTATTCATTCTGATGAAAACGTTCCTTTATTATATTTTATTTAATACTAAAATTAATAAGTGTATAGTAAATAAATATATAAATAATTAAAATGTTTTTTATATTATTAGAAAATGAGCCTTTGTTTATTTAAAAACAATAGCAAATTATTATTTGTACAGGTGTTTTATTGTCAGATTTCCCAGGTAGAAATTGCCCTTTATTTCTCCACATTAAATATAGGGCCTAGAAGGAAAATTCTAGCTGGAAATATCCGAATAAATTCCAATAAGCAAATGCAGGGCCTAGGTAGGAAACTCCAGCTTGAAATATTTGTCTAGATTCACAAAATATTCCAACTATTAGCCTATATGTTTTCCAGTTAT
>JAPYZR010006611.1:0-11091 GCA_030522945.1 Trichopria nigra
CGTTCCAAAGCCTAAATTTTTAAAAACCGTTTCAATCATTTATAATTTACATTTTTCGTATTTCGAGGTTAGGTTGGTAACTGTTCTACTTTAGACCCCTGCATTTTAATTAATGTACGTAATATTATTACAAATCAAATAAGGAATACCGAAAAATTGCGAAATCCCTTGTAGAAATTTACTACTGAATGCCTTAAATTACTATACTGCGCACTACTGAAAACTACTAGTGCGCAGTAGTAATTTAAGGCATGCAGTAGTAAATTTCTACATGGGTTGCGAGCCCTTCGTTGTTGAGGATCGTTTGTTCCACGAAACGTTTGTAAACATGCACAGTATCATTTTCGAAGTAATACTAATAACATTAAACATTTGTAAACAAACATGCACAGAATTATTTTCGAAGTAATATACTATTTACTTCTTTTTATTTATTTATTTTTTTTTAATTAATCAGAAGTCACACATATTTGTATATATTATATACGTATTCGAATCATTATAGCTAGAGAAAAGAGTGGGTGGAATAGATTCTGCGTGTTTACAATTAAAATTATAAGAATTTCGTTAACCGTGTGTAGAATTAAAATTCCCTCAAACGTATGCGGGAAATCGCATTTCCCGCACTAAAAAAAGTACGGGAAACACGTATTTCCCGCATACTATAAGGAAAAAAATGTTATTTAATACAGTATTAAGGGTATCATCATCAATGTTGATTATATTCCTTCCTTCAACCTTCCGAACCTTTCATTCGATCAAAGTTTTACCATCAAAGATTTTAGAACTAAAATCTCTTCTTTCGGTAACAGTTTTATACCATTGACAGAAATTTTAGGTCTAAAACTATTTTATATATGTACAAGATCTTTTTACAAATTGTTATTTACACATGTGTTAAACAAATTATATTTATTTCTCATAATATACATCTTCAATTTGATTTTGGAGCATTGCTGCCGACAGAAGATCTGTAATCATACAAAATATTCTCAAATCGAATACATCAATTTTTAGTTGATGCAGGGAATTTAGTAGCTTGATTGGAGGTAGATAACGATTTCCTAAATTAACTTCATGAATCGCTTTGAAATCTAGAAACGTCACTACTGTAAGTCTCGCAGAATGATGCAGCGAGAGATCATTTTCATTCAATTCATTATATATTTCAACAAAAAACTGAATTTTTTATCTAGATCGTTTAAAGCGTTGAATCGTATCGTCATATTTCCAATCAGACAGTCTAGAAGGACGTGAAGAACCCCCTGCTTGAAATGAATCTCAGGATTAGAATCAGTGTCTTCTGAATTGGATTCGTCAAATTGCCGTTTCATCTTTTGTCCCCTTTTTTCTTGGAACGCATCTGAAAGGCATACATGCATTTGCGGCGACAGTTTTGATGGCTTCTTGAAGAATTTCCGGTCATTGATTCCTTAAATCTTTAAGTTCATCAATCAAACTATGTTTTTAGTCTCTACGTCGAAGTGGCGTCTCTATAGCTTTAAAATTAAAATTTTTTTTTTACATTTCAATTATGACATGCACTAGGTGAAAATGTGAATAGAGGATTATTTTTGCAGAATGAAACTCTGAACACCGTTGTAACGCAATCACTCATGTTGCTACCATTGTCGCTATATTCTTGTCCAAGACAATCTGCAGGTGGAATGTCGTATTATTCGAGTGCATATGTATAAAAAAAATGTTTTTCATTGTTCCAGATACATTACTTGGACACTTGCGTGCCATAATCTATCAAAATTTCATAATGATCGATTTATGAGCTAAGTCACAAAAAATTTTCAAACCCAGATATCAAAAGATGCTGAAACAACATATGTGCAGCATATGGCTGTCATTTCAGCATATTTTCTGCATATTGGTCCATTTTGCTATTAGGGGAGGACCCTTTAATTTATTTTAGCTTCCAGCTAGGTACAATCCCTTAAAATCAATAACGATCATCCATGTGCAAACAAAGAAAGGTCATAAATTAATCTGTGAATTTTCCAACCATTAAAAAGTTTGGTAATTTTGTTCCGTGCATGTAAACTCACTGGCTTACAATGTACGAAATGATTTCTTTATAAACTGATAAAGGTAAACAACAGTAGTACAAGTATTGTAAGTATTAAATATTCTACGTTTCATAAGTATACAGGTATAAATAAAGAAATACAGAGGTACAACATTTCATTATTTCAAATTAAGATGGTGTAAATTTAATGAAAATTATTCAAGGTATTACAGAGAAATATATACATAAAAAATTCGATGTTTCATTTACGATAAATGTAAAAGAACAAATGCTGCTGGTAGCTGGTGACTACAATCGACACTGTGTTATATGTATATACATGTACAAAACATCATCAGGTTTTTAAACCTGTGCGATTTGAGTCATGAGATGTTATTTTCGTGCCGTATATACCTACTCATGTACGCTGACAAGATCACTTAAGATTCGTTCTATGGAAAACAAAAGTCTCTGTAAATTTTCAAGTTCGCCAATTGCAACGTGTTGTTGGCTTCATCGAAACAAACGATTATACTAATAATAATGCAGTTCCCGCTTCATTTATCGTTATTATCTTCTCGACACGAAAAGTCGTACGGTATCCGCGCGAATGAATCGGATTCAAATGAAAAAACGGGTTTCATTGCATTTACTTGTCAACAGTTCGATTGTGAAATTTAAACATCTCAAAGTTATAGTGTAATTCTTTCGAGCTAAGGGCAGTACAAAAATCGTATAAACGTTCCGTATCACTACTATGTTCAACTACATCGGTTGTTATCCCTGCCGCATTTTTGTAGTAGAGCTCACGTTCGCATGAAAAGTAATTGAAAAATTAACGACAATTACCGATAGTTTGAAGCTTAAGTACAGCGATATGATAAATCTTTGATAATCTGATAAATTGTGCAACGAATGCTATTCGCGTCGGGGCGTCGTCGCAACGAAGGTCTCATCCTTCGAGAACGATCGCGTTAATAAACGTTTTTCGCTTCTCTACCTTTAGAGGAAAAATAATAATAATAATAATAATAATAATAATAATAATAAATAAAAAATAAACCCATATAAACTACTTCGAATTCATCGCAAGCTTTCGGGCTACTGAAATATTTTACAATCCATTGTACAAAAAGTATCTCGCGAAACCTCTACAATTTCTAATCGTATAACAGTAATGTAATAATAAATAAATCTTTAATGAAACTGTGTAATAACTCAAGACATGTTTTCTCGTATAAAAATAACATTTGCAAACATGCTTTTCTGAATTACGTCTCGTTCCTCAGCTTAACGTGGCCATGAAATCGCCAGTAAGAGGGATATCGCGACGGTGGGAATTCCATGTTGGATAGCGCTTTCTGTTTTTCCAACAGACAAGTTCGCCGTACGTCAGCTTCCGGAAAACCTTACAAAAATTTTAGGTACTAAATAGCGATTTGCATCACTAGCCGATTCCCTAATTCTCATGGATGTGTTTTCATGTGTAAGCAGCTTTACTTGAAAATTCTTGAAATAATCTTACTATACATAAATTAACTACATTTACCTTGTCACACTACTAATGTAGAGATAACTATCCGATATTACTTTTTGTATTATAAATATGTTGTCGGAAATGCAATGGTACACTATTTACAAGAAAGGAAAATACAGTCTGAACTTTTTAAGTCGCTATCCTTCTACCGAGTTCTGTCGTGACTGGACTTTCAAAGAATCAAGAGTATGACTCAATAACGGAGCTCCCGCTTAGGTCCCTAAACTTCGCTAACAATCAAATTCATTCTTCACCGTGATCGCGGGGGCATAAAATCTGGCAGCGTAGTCAGAGGTCATATTCGGTTTTGACAGTTTGCAACGCATGATTCTCCGTTATAAATACGAAGACGGTCGATCGCGTTGCGTCATGAAATTCGTATGAAAGGAAAATGTAGACTATGAAAAAATGGCAAAGAGCTCAAAAGGTTCTCAGTGTGGAAAATTTGGCACGAGTATGAAAAGCCGTTCTTTTTAACGGTCGAGCATGAAAACTGTTAAAAATCTAGGTATGCGCGCGCTAATAAAGGTTTAAAAATATCACGTTTTCTTAGAAATATACTCTATTTACATTTATGAGGAACTTCGCATAGCCAGAAGGTGACTGTATTCCTTTTCACGCATACGACGGCCAGTGTCGTCCGTAAAAAAAATGTGACAAATGTCTCGTAACTAATATGTACAGTAATCTGACATTGTCTACGATTACCGCGCAGCGAAATTCGAAAAATGTCGATTAATACGTAAACAAAGTAGAACTGCGTGCTTCGAGATTCTCGTACGTAGGAATCACATTTTTTGTTTTTACTATACCGTCAAGTTTTCTCGATTATTATTCGCTCCGGAGCCAATACCTCCTTTACTTGCCTTCATAATCCTGTTATACTGTGGTGTGTGGTTAAGGCAACCACGCTTTTCGCCTTAGACTTACGGGTAGTGGTCAATGCCTACGAATACGCTATTGGGAACCGCCGACGCAAGAGCATCGAATGTTGTAGCCTCGGCTAGCCCTCGTTCAATTAATTCGTCAGCAAGCGATATAATCTGTTGGCAGAAAATCCACGTTACTTAAAAATTGCATTCACGACGCGTGACTTTGAAATAAGAGGTTTAGAAAAAATTAAAATTATATGGAAATTTCTTTTCTTTTACTCTCTATTTTGTGTACTATTTTGTAAAAATGATAACTTACCATAGTTCCAAATTTGAAATATATGCGTACGTAAGGAACAGTATCGACGTAGCCTTCAATCTGTGCTTCGGCTCCTTTGCACTTCGAAAGTTGTTTTACTACATCATATGCTTCTGGAGTCCAATAGTCTGAAAAGAAAACACAACACATGTTTAAAAATGTTGATTGCATACAATGCAGATTAAAAATGAAGAATAAAAGAATTTACCTCCTTTAGGTTTGATGTTTGATATATATACTTCGTTGGCTTGAAAAGGAAGATGTGTAAAACCTGAACTAATTTGCCGCAAGTCCTCGTTTCTCACGTGATACGCGCCACCATAATCTAACGCAGACACCAAAGTATTTTCTCCATGAGGATCTGGGATATCTATGCATACTCTTTGCCATTTGTCATTGATTTTTGTCACAACGATCATGCCCTCTGTAAATATACAAATAATTAATTGTTGAGATTGAAATAGTTTTGGCGAATTAATATTAAACGATTTAGCACATTAAATTCTGCTTACTTTGAATGGGTTCTGGTACTTGAGGGGTCTCCACGTTGTTATACCATTCTGACATTTCTTTATCGAGCTTTATCAGACCATTGAGAGTGGGATGGCCCTTTATTTGCAGAGTCAAATGATTAGGAGCATACACATGACATATGATCACATCATTGTTAAACTTTGGTACTAATGGGACGTTGGTCAGTACTTCCAACAACACATTATTGGCCACTATTTCTTCCGTAAGATTTGCATATTTCTTTTCTGGGAACTTATTTTTAATAATCTCTAAAGCCGCGGGGATTCGATCTGAAGGCCCCTTCAGTTGACAAACTTTAAATTCTCTTGATACGGGAGTTTTTCTAACCACAACGTCAACGCCTGTTTTGTGGTGAATATGCTGCAGGAAGCTACCATGTCGACCGATCAGTTTTCCCACTAAGGTCTGAGGTACTCGAAATTCGTACTGGGTTATTTCTTGGGTTTCCTGAACGTTTCTCTGGCCTCCGTTGATACTTCCACCTAAATTCGACATAATAATAATTACTAAATGAACAAGTAATTAAAAAAAAAAAAAAAACTGTTTTAATTTGTCGACCTTTTATACTAACAAAATAACGAACACAAAAGACTTGCATCCGACTTATAAAACCGTAATGCACATTATAAAACCATCATAAAGCATATTATGTTTATATATGGGACGTCGCGCCAACCGCCACAATATATATCATTTTTATAAGGAATTCGAGAGGGTCGAAACTTTAAAATACAATAAGCTACATTTCGTAGGAAAAAAGCCGCCAAATTTTAAATATTTCACCAAATCTACAGTAATTACGCTAAATTAACAAAAAAAAAAAATAAATAAATAAAAAATAAAATAAAGCAGAAAAAAAATGTATATGAAAATTTATTATGAGTAACAAAGATTTACCTCTCCCACTATCTGAACTGCCTTCGTCGCTTCTCATTTCATCGGTAAGACTGCCGCCTTCTATCACCCCTGATATTGGACTGTGATTAGCAGAATCCCTTTCCATTGTCGCTCCTTGCATTTGGACGACAACTGGTATCTCGGAAGCACTGGACTTCGTAGCTTCTGTTAACGCAGTCCTTGGTTGTTCTGTTCTAATGATAACATTAACTGAATCGATACTTTCGTTTACGCATTCTTTCGAAATATCTCCGTCTGTAGCAGTGCTGTCCGCGGTCCTCGTATGGTCTTCTTCTGTCACAATAGCGTCCAGGTTCAAATGATCGTTAATAGTCATCGGCGTTTCAGATTTATTCGCAACGCATTCATTAACCAAGCCATTACTTCGTTGATCGCTGCTACTCCTTTCCTTCAAATCGGACTGCTCTTTGATAACTGCATGGGTTACATTTACTTTGGCAGATTCTTGATTTTTACTGTCCGACTCGTGCTTCTCCATTACTGGCAATGGATTGCTCCTCATGGTGATGTTGTTATTATGGTGTGCGTGATTTACAATAGACTTTGGTTTCGACAAGTCCGCAGGTAATTCAAATGAAATTGGCTGAGTGCTGTTACGCCTACTTGGAATATCCACGTTTGCACTAACCCTTTTTGGGCTGATTATTTCGTCGCTCGACGGAGACACGCCGCTTTTATTACCAGAGTCAATGTTGAGTGATTTCTCAATCCCAACAGCTTTCGATGTCTCTTTTTTATTGACGTTTAATTTGTCGACGATACCGGTGTTACCGTTTGCCTGTGGCTTTCCACCAGGATCAGCTCTCTCTATACGACGGCGTTTGTACCAAAGCAAGGTAAAGATTAAAGCAAATGCCGGAAAGGTCCACCTTATTATTCGTGCTTGGTTTGGGAAAGGCATGACGATGCAAGTCCACGGTTGTTAGAGTCAATCACAAGTAGAGAAATAATCTAAAATCAGACAAATATCATATGGTAAGCTTTAATTTTAATATTACTATTATTATTTACTATTACTGTTATTTATTTTATTAAATTAGACTTAATTATAAGAATGAATAATACATTAAGGGTGCGTGTACGAGCGTAAACGCGCGGTTAAAGGAGAGATCCACGTACGAATTAGAAAAACCAATTCCACAGATCTGTCAGACTATATTAATAAAGCATTTGATTTCGACAAAAATACCAATATTGGTAAAAGAAAGTAATCTCGACAAAAGATTAAATTTAGAATCAATTTAAATTTTTCAAAACAAACATAACGTAAACACACGCACAAAAAGACTCGATAGCACTGAATTCAATTTCTTAGACATTATTTATGTAAACATCGCTCGTCAGAATCGTGATTTAA
This sequence comes from Trichopria nigra, assembly GCA_030522945.1. NCBI lineage: Eukaryota > Metazoa > Arthropoda > Insecta > Hymenoptera > Diapriidae > Trichopria > Trichopria nigra. The sequence goes on from JAPYZR010006611.1 coordinate 7,555, forward strand.
AGGAAATAAATGACTGTTTTACATAAGTTTCCCGTCCACCACTCACGAATGCTCGGTCCTAACTATACCGATTCTAAACATGATACACAGTGGAAAAGAAAGGTTTTTCCTCGATTTATCCCCACCCTTTCGGTAGACTGTAGTAATACAGTACTTGCGTAATAAATGATGTTCTAAAAAATATTGTACTAATTCTGATGAAGCCTTATAAGAGGATGAATCTTGGTCTACATAAGTGATTGTAAAGTATTCTCGTAATTAGTTGTGTGGTCGCTCCATTATAAAATGTTTGATGCCTAAAATCCTGGACATTGGACACATAATGATACTTCAAAAAAATTGTTCACAAACATTTTCTTAAAACCACGAAAAATATCACCAAATCAACTATATAATAACTTTGCAATTCCTATAAAATAACAATATATCCTAACAATCGCCGTTGTTTTCACTTAAATACTGAATTTGTTCGATTTCCTCGCATCTAGCGAAAGTCAACCAGGAATTTTACCTGGTATGTGAAATTCAAAAAAAATAAAAAGGACCTACAAAGACTGGAAATCGTACTAGTCCCAAGTCGACATATAAACTAAACATTGGCGTCAGCGGCCGTCTGTCTGAGTACTAATTAGTGTTATCGCTTTTCATATTGTGACGTGCTGACTATCATGTTATATTTTCCACTACCGCAAACACTACTAAGATTGTACTGAATGACTCATTCACGGCCTCGAAACAATAAGTAACGTATGTTAATGGTGCCCGAAAACTTTTTGATTGCAATGAACCGGGTTGATGCGATAAAATCGCGATAAATGTTCACTTTTTATTTACATTTCTTTGACCTGTAGTGTTATATTAGAAAAAAAAAATTTTTTTTTAATCCAGGAAGTTGCATCAAACATTATTGAGATTTTAGAACGGGTATCCTTGACTTATATAAGATGAAATTCGAGCGTTATTCGTATCTCATCTATCAACTGTGGACTAGGGCCTTTATTGACTTTTGTGTGAAATTTTATGCTCTACAAATAAGGTTCATTGAAATTTTAGTCTATCTCGCAACACTTTCACAAAATAAGAAAAAATAATACAGTTTTATACTTTCAATTTATCAATCATGGAACAATGTCAAATTATATAAATAACTAAATCGTCTGGAAATTGTGCACAAACATATTGTTAATGATCTTCAGGAAGTGTATCCATTCATTGAAACTTCTATTTTACGATTTCGAATTTTATTCGTCATTTTACGTTCGTTAATATGACCTGGGCGAAAACCCCCTGGGTCTCCCAACCGAATGCATCTTTATTATTCCTTTCAGCAAATCCTTAAAAATTCTATCACTTTCTCTGTCGGGCCGAAGGTTCTGTCTTCCAGAACCTTCAGCCTAGGTGAAAACTTTAAAGACAGGTATAGATAGAAAGGTCGGAAAATCCTGTACCTGTTTTTGAGTTGATCTTTCGAAATTTCCCAATAATATTCTTAAACGAATCGTATTTAAAAACAGTTTATAAATGTCAATGATAATATTTGACATTTTAGTTTTTTATATATATAAGGCGATAAAAGAAAACTAAAAAATAAACAATAAAAGTGTATCAAAAGTCATGCACAATTAAATTGAAAAAATCAATTCCAATGACAGTCACACATGAGCATACTTCCGGGACTCATAACTTTTGACTAAACGGAATGATGGAGCTCAAAACGTTGGCGTCCATCGAAAATCATTGTATATTCTTGAAATTAGCGAAATAGTTAAATATGAATGCTTCATCAACAAATATATCATATTCATCAACTGTTATATATATACATATATCTACATACAGAATGCTTACTAAAAAATGATATGCCGTTTATTTTTTAAGCTTGTTATATAAGAAACAATTTTTTTTTTTCATTTAGAACGAAAATAGTAATCGTTAATAGTAATATATAATGAAAAAAAAAAAAAAAAAAAAAAAAAAAAATTAAAAAAGGGTGAGAAACACTTCTTAAGGCAATTATATGAAAATGAAAAAATATTTTTTAAAATATGCTCTACAAATTCAAAAAATAATTTAAAAATCAGAAATACGAAAAAAAAGAATGTTAATTTCACATCCCCCAGTTTCCAGGATTTCATTTCTGAAATTCGCAGGAAATCTTTTTTCGTGTATAGATAGGCACGTGATTCCCAACATGTGTTATAAGCTGTCCGAAAATTCTTGAACATCCTTCCTTTCCTTTCTAGCATTTCATGGGCGACGAATGGTGTCTTCATCGTTATAAGTGGTGCCCGAAAAGTATGGAAACGGTGGATCAGGTTTCAAGGATATATTTGACTTTGAAATGTGTATAATTTTCACGAAAAACGTGTATCGCAAGCAAAATGATTTTCGGCAAATACAAAGCAATCCAACAACGAGGGATTATAGCGTATTTCGTTTAAGCATTGGCTGATAGAATATTGATACACCAGTACTATCGATCAAAATGATGCGTCTTATTAAACAAGAGCGAATAATATAACTCCGAGCATAACGATCGCATCGCCATGTATGGGCGGGGGTTGCAACCCTCCAAAAAGACAGATTTTTTGAAAAATCGTTTCAAGTGTTTCAGCGTTTTTTTTTTAATATCGATGGTTTTCGAAATATTACACCGTTTCGATACTTTTCGGACACCCTGTGTATTGGAACTGACAGAAAGTCAAGTCATAGGTAAAACAAACGACCATCAACTTTTTTATTTTAATAACGCAGATTCTAAATGTGACTGTCTATGAGAAACGCTATGTGACCTTCCCCCATCGCCTCCTACACGTGCGTAATCACAATGAAACATCTCCAATTCGATTTATTAATAGCATGACAAACGAATTATTCAGCGACAAAATTCGTCAAATGACAAATTCGTGAAAGGCTGCGCGATCCAGCAATAACAGGAAAAAGTTGAATAGCGCTTCGCAAGCCGTTTCTGCAATACTTGTAATAATTACTTGTAATGACAGTAAGTTCATGATGCTGAAACTAGCGGCGGATTCGCAGCTTCGGATTCGGAAGTGTATATATTTGGCTTATAATTTGAAAACCAAGAGATGTTCGGGGCTGAATTTTTTTTTGGGACAATATAATACACCTAGAAAAGTAACCCACGTGCCAGAATAAATTTAAAAAATGTCCTACTATGTTAATTATTTGTTTAAACAATAATAACATAACATAGTAACTAACATAGTACGACATTTTTTAAATTTTTTCTGGCATGTGGGTTACTTTTCTAGGTGTATTATATTGTCCCAAAAAAAAATTCAGCCCCAAACATCTCTTGGTTTTCAAGTTATAAGCCAAACATGTACTATACTACTACGATATAGCGCACTAAATGATTGTTTAAACAATTAACTAACATAGTAGGACATTTTTTAAATTTTTTCTGGCACGTGCGTTACTTTTCTAGATGTATTATATTGTCCCAAAAAAAAATTCAGCCCTGAACATCTCTTGGTTTTCAAGTTATAAGCCAAATATATACACTTCCGAATC